>JAMPIV010002165.1:0-191680 GCA_024509875.1 Oreohelix idahoensis
GTTACTATACAAGTTAGTTTAATAAAAATTGTTATAGTAGTCCTCTTACTTGGAGGATAGATAATGATTTGCTGTGTTGGGGTGGCCTCATCACACCTGTCTATATTGACTACACAGTGTCCAGTAAATTACAGGAATTTTATGGGGTATTAGTAACTAAAAGGCGTTACTTAACTTCCAGCACACCAGATGCTTACTCATCTTGCATATTTAGCTCTGGTGCTGAAATCGGGTGGTCCCACCTCTCCGTGCTGGCGGGCAATAATGGTGGTCTCTGTCACAAGTACTGCACAGATACACTTGAGTAAAGTCACCAACTGAATAGACACTGCTTGGTTGACAACAGAAACTCACAGCTCTGCAATCAAAGTATTGTCTATGTGACAAAATTCAATTCTCTATAAACCCACGTCCCCACCCACAACCAATACGACAACAACAACCACAACCCCCAAGACCGGTCAAAAAACACAGACCAAACAAGCACATTTACCATGGTGGGTTATTACAATCAAGATTAGGTCCTCCCAGATTATTAGATTCTGAACGATATTTATTATTCTCCTTCCCTAAAAATGGATAGGTAATCTGTTTCATTATTCTCAAAACTTGATCTGTCTTTCCTACCCCTTGTTGGAGTTTATGTATAATGTTGGTCCCTAGACCATGAACTTGGGGGCGGGTTGGGGGGGGCGGGGGTACCGCAAGGCAAATCCCAACTTGTTTTGTAAGGCTAAGATTATCGATATGGCAGTATCAAATCACCACTAATCACTCGAAAGCATTAAAACAATATTCATCAACCTCATACAAAGAAAATAAGTTCAACCCCTTAATACCAGATTACATGAATAAAGAACACAGAAATGCTAGCAAATCCAGAACTCAAGCTCCCCCCCCGCCCCGCTCTACTCCCCTCCAGCGTTCACCTGCACACTTAGTCTCACTATGCATTATCATTAGCCACCACCCAAACCCCCGCCCTTTTAAAATACTGTGTCTAGCGCCCGGCCCCCCCCCCGAGCCCCCCCCCCCCCCCCCCACACCCCCCCCCCCCTCCCCCCCCCCCCCTCCCCCCCCCCCCCCCCCCCCCCCCCCCCCGCCCCCGCCCAGCCCCCCCCCCCCCCCCCCCCTGGATGTATTATCTTTCTAGTCTGGTCCGTCTTCTGTCTTTTATTGCTTTTTTTTTTCAAAACGTAAACTTCTTGTATGAACCACCTTCGTTCGTCACCTCCAAAATTCTTTCCGTCGTAAAGTTCCTTTTTTTTTGTCTTTTCTTTCCCTCCCCCTAAATTCCCTTCGTTCCCTACTTAAGTAGATTTGAACACCTGCGTCTCGAGGTCGTGTTTTTTGTGCAAATAGCGACACTTTTTATTCCATACAGTCTGTCGTTTGACCCCCGCCCCCCCCCCCCCCCCTCCGTCATTATCCTCCCGCCCCCCCCCCCCCCCCCCCCCTCCCCTCGCCGCCCCGCCCCCCCCCCCCTTCCCCCCCCCCCCACCCCCCCCCCCCCCCCCCCCCCCCCCCCCCCCCCCCCTCCCCCCCCGCCACCACCCCGCCCCCCCCCCCCCCACCCCCCCCCCCCCCCGCCCCCCCCCCCCCCCCCCCCCCCCCCCCCCCCCCCCCCCCCCCCCCCCCCCCCCCCCCCCCCCCCCCCCCCCCCCCCCCCCCCCCCCCCCCCCCCCCCCGAGTTTCTCCCCCCCCCTTTATGTACATCCTCCCCCCCCACCCCCCCCCCCCCCCCCCCCCCCCCCCCCCACCCCCCCCCCCTCCCCCCCCCCCCCCCCCCCCCCCCCCCTCCCTCCCCCCCCCCCCCCCCCCCATTCCCCCCCCCCACCCCTCCCCCACCTCCCCCCCCCCCCCTCCCGCCCCCCCCCCCCCCCCCCCCCCCCCCCCCCGATTCCCGCCCCCCCCCAGCCGCCATACCCCCCCCCCTGCCCACCCCCCCACCCCCCCCGCCCCCCCCAAAAACCCCCCCCCCCCCTCCCCCCCCCCCCCCCCCGCCGCCCCCCCCCCCCCCTCCCTGAAAACAAGAATCGGAGGTGGCTTTGAGGATTATGAAAGAAAGTTTAGGAAACAAGAATCGGAGGTGGCGTTGAGATATGATATGAAGTTTTGGAAACAAGAATCGGAGGTGGCTTTTGAGTTATGAAAGTAAGTTTAGGAAACAAGAATGCCCGGAGGTGGCCTTTTCAGCACAAGAAAGAAGTTGTTGAAACAAGAATCAATAGGTGGCTTATCAGAGATATGAAAGATAGTTGAGGGAAACAAAGAATCGGAGGTGGCTTCAGATATGAAAGAAGTTGATGAAACAAGAATCAAAAGGTTGTCTTTCAGATTTGAATGAAGCCTAGGGATACCAAGAATCGGAGGTGGTTTTTCAGAAATGAAAAGAATTTGAGGAAACATAAAAAAATCGGGTTGCCCGAGCAGAATAAACTGTGTTTTCTTTATAATTTCTATGTGGATGGACGGACTAATTTGACAGGGGGCGGGTGGGGGGTCAAGGACACACATTAATTAAGACGTAGGTATTGGTATACAACCTCATATGAGTCGACTAATATGAAGTTTGCTACACGGTGCTGAACAACCTCATCATGTACTGTACAAAAAATAATCACTAAAACCCGTGCTGCAAGTAAGCAAGTGAAATGTTTACTTCTGGCTGCCTGCAGCGGCGACCAGCTGTACTGTTATTCGGTGGGGCTTTAATGACCCCGTCAGGCACGCAAAGGAACATTTTGATGATTGGTGGTGAATACATTATGTATTATCCTTCTCTTCGGGTTCCCCTCCCCCCCCTCCTCCTCCCGGCCCCCCCCCCCCCCCCTCCCCCCCCCCCCCCTCTTCTCTCTCCTCTCCCTCTCTCCCTCAATCTCTCTCTCCCATCTCCTCCTATCTCCCCTCTCTATCTTCCTGTCCGTGTCTCGCCCTTATTCCCTATTAATTAAGTTTAGTCGATAAAATAGGTCGCCTGTCCTCGAGCTTTTAATCGTTGGTGTATAGTTTTCCCCCTCTCTCTCTCTCCCCGCCTCTCTCACTCCAATCTCTCACTCTCCCTCCATCTCCCTCTCTCTCTGACTCTCTCTCTCTCTCTCTCTCTCTCTCTATGGAAGCTGGACATAAGGCCGTGCTGCAGTCTGTTTACCTTCTCACGTGGAGTAAGGAATTCACATGTTGTGTAATGTTTGTCACATATGTGTTTTTTATTCTTTTGTTTTAAATTAGTTTTAATAGATCATAGGCTATTTTTAGCCTGGCTATGTGTTTCATTTAACCGTTTGCAAAAGGATGTCCCCAGACTCTTTTTTTGTGTTACTATCTTTTTTCTTCTATTGTGCTTGGGTCGCTGACTGATAAGCGCCACAGTCGTTCAGTGTCTACTGTTTTTATTTTGTCACACCGTGGCTGCTGCTTCTCATCGTTATTTGGTCTTTGGTGAGCTGCTGTTTGATTGGTTCTTTAATTTCTTTAGTGCCCTCACAAAATTCTTGTTTGTTTCGGCACCCCTCGTTAATTTCCATATGCTGTCCTCGTTTTTCCGGGTATCTGTTGTTTCTTTATGTTTCAGCTTCCATTTGTTATAGTTCCAGGTGCCTGTATCCTTGTACCATGACATCCAATTTTCCTCTAAGCTCCCTTTGGTATGTCCATAGCGGACTTTATGTATCCCCCCGTAAGGTCACATTGTTTAGTTGGACAGCTGACTTGTTTCACCATATACTTTCTACCAATGGTCCCAGTTTCGCGATGAACAATGATTGTACGTCGTTATCACGTTTTCCACTACCCGGGTTTTCCCTTTTTTTGTCTGTTCTTCTGCAATACATGTTCAAAAATTCTTCTGGCATAGCTTTACAAGAATGAAAATACTGCAACCCTATTCAGTTTGGGATGGTCAAATGTTGTTATTACGTTTATACGTGGGACTGGTCATCCCAAGAAATAACCATAAGATAATTATCTCCAGTGTCTCCCTCCCCCCCTCTCACCCACAACCTCACTCTGTCTCTCTCTCTCTCTCGCGCTCTTCTCCTCTATCTCTCACTTATGACCCAACGCAGTTGGGACATGTTTTAGGTCCTCCTGATCCATGTAAAAGAAAAATTAATAATGACATATATATCTCTATTTGACACCAATTAACCAGGTCGTTCCAGAAGGCCAATACATTTAATTAACCACATATTTAGAGGCCGAATGTTCATTCGTTTTTATTTTGTATCAGCACAATCAAATTTCCCTTTTTGGAAAACTAGTTTTTTTATAATCAAAACAGGTGTATCTATTTCGTGTTATTTGTCCTGCCTGGGAAATTAGCTGTGAAAGTTTTTGTCAGATAAAAACTCCTTTCCCTTTATAGAACCCATCCATGGGAATTTGTTGCCCATGTTGAAAGAGTTTACGGCATCTTTTGTGTCTGCCTGGATATTCTCTGCTCCAATCGTTTTAAAATCTTCTTGCTAGCCGAACCTGAGAATAATTTTTCCACTCATGTCTCTTATTTCACCCCACGGGATAAACGACTCTTCAGGGAGAGAGAAAAAAATGTCAATAGAAATCAGGGGTAAAGAAAGAGTATTGATCTCTCAGTAGAGTCTGTGAGAACGAGTCAAGCACTAAATAGGAATTAGATGATGAGAACAGGAGAAACCGTCCACTTTCTTACTCTCCTCCCCCCCCCACCCACTTTTTTCACTAGCATACAACCACGCTGGGGACTGGGTTCATTCCAGTAGCGAAGGTGTTCCTAGTATGATAGTAGTGGTAGAGCAGAAGTTTAGAATTCTCTTCCTCCAGAATAAGTATGAAGTTCCAGTGCCCGAGAAGTACAACTGGTATCACAAGTGAGTTTAAGCTGTGAATAACTCTGATGGCTGGGACTAATAGGATTTAGGTCTTACAGAAGTAATAAGATGCTACTTTCGCTATCGTAACCCTATGTGATATTATAATTAAATTAGAAAAATGTAACATCAAAATTTAACAGTTAAAAAAATTTCAACAAGTCAAATGAGAACAATAAATCCAATTAATTATGTACATCTAATAATAATCTTGTAATGAATAAATGGTTGTTGGAAGATGGGTAAAATTGTAAAGAATTATTTACAGTATACAAATTTAAAATAAACTAATAGAAAAAGTCTTGGATTTATCTTCCACTGAATTTTTATTAAACAAGTTTGTCACATTATCTCTTGCCATCTAGTTTTCATCATTAGAAAGTCGTTTTAGAACTGCTCACAGGATTTGTTGGATGGAAATATATAAACTCAACTTTATCCACGTCTGCTCGAGGTTCCTCCGACACACTGGAGTACGGAAGACTTTCCTTCAGCCCGCCCTATAACTACGGGGGACTAAGGTGTTGAAGTTTGGTTGACCTCTAGGCTTCAGTGAGCTGGATCAACTTCTTCAAGTCTTTAGTTTCTCGATCAGGAATGATCATAAACATTGATCATAAAAACCTGGAACAAGAAGTAATAGGTGGCCATTGTTCTAACAATCTCACCACCCTCTGCTGTTCATGATGCGACCATGTCTTCAGTGTTTGTATGTAAATGAATGAATCATGGTAGTATATTACAGAGATAGCATGATCAACGCAAGATAAGGTGTATAAGTATCTAGAATTTACAATATACATGAATAAATCACATGTTATGATACATGGGTACGATATAACCTTTGCCTTCCACTTATGGATGTCAAGTCACTTATGTACTTGCTGGTATGTCGTAAGCTTCCAGGCAAGAATTAGCCATAATATATTTGGCTAACCAATTAATGGATTATGGCTAATTCTTGCCTGGAAGCTTACGACATACCAGCAAGTACATAAGTGACTTGACATCCATAAGTGGAAGGCAAAGGTTATATCGTACCCATGTATCATAACATGTGATTTATTCATGTATATTGTTAATTCTGCACCTTATACATTATCTTATCATGCTATCTCTGTAATATACTACCATGATTCATTCATTTACATACAAACACTGAAGACATGGTCGCATCATGAACAGCAGAGGGTGGTGAGATTGTTAGAACAATGGCCACCTATTACTTCTTGTTCCAGGTTTTTATGATCAATGTTTATGATCATTCCTGATCGAGAAACTAAAGACTTGAAGAAGTTGATCCAGCTCACTGAAGCCTAGAGGTCAACCAAACTTCAACACCTTAGTCCCCCGTAGTTATAGGGCGGGCTGAAGGAAAGTCTTCCGTACTCCAGTGTGTCGGAGGAACCTCGAGCAGACGTGGATAAAGTTGAGTTTATATATTTCCATCCAACAAATCCTGTGAGCAGTTCTAAAACGACTTTCTAATGATGAAAACTAGATGGCAAGAGATAATGTGACAAACTTGTTTTATAAATTCAGTGGAAGATAAATCCAAGACTTTGTCTGTTAGTTATGTTAATTTGTAACTGGAAATAATCATACATTTTACCATCTTCCAACACCCATTTATCATTACAAGAATATATAGATGTACATAATAAATTGGATAATTGTACTCATTTGACTTGTTAAATTTTTAACTGTTAAATTTTGAGTTACTTTTTCTAATTTAATTATAATATCACATAGGGTTACGATAGCGAAGTAGCATCTTATACTTCTGAAGCCTAAATCTATTGTCCAGCTCAGAGTATTCACAGCTGTAACTCACTTGTGATACCAGTGTACTTCTCGGGCACTGGAACTTCATACTTTCTGGAGAGAGATTCTACTTCTGCTCTACCACTACTATCATACTAGGAAAACCTTTCGCTACAGTAATGACCCAGTCCCCAGCGTGTTGCTAGTGAAAAAAGGGGGGGGGGGGGAGGAGAGAAGAAATTGGACGTTTCTCCTGTTCTCTCATCTAATCCTATTTGTCTTGACTCGGTCTCACAGACTCTACTGAGAGATCAATCTCTTTCTTTCCCCCTGATTTCTATTGACATTTTTTTCTCTCTCCCTGAAGTGTCGTTCTCGCGTGGGGGTGAAATAAGAGACATGAGGGATTTCTCAGGTTCGGCTAGCAGAAGAATTTAAAACGAGGAGCAGAGAAATCCAGACAGACACAAAAGATGCGTAACTCTGCAACATGGGCAACAATTCATGATGGTTCTATAAAGGGAAAGAGTTATCTGACAAAAACTTTCACAGCTAATTTCCAGGCAGGACAAATAACACGAATTATACACGGTTTTGATTATAAAAACTAGTTTTCCAAAAAGGGAAATTTGATTGTGCGATACAAATAAAACGTTGACATGCGGCCTCTAAATATGTGTAATTAAATGTTTGGCCTTCTGGAACGACTGTTAAATGGTGTCAAATTGAGATAATATGTCATGATAATTTTCTTTTACATGGATCAGGAGACCTAATAAATGTCTACTGCGTGGGTCATAAGTGAGAGAGAGAGAGAGCGCGAGAGAGAGAGAGAGAAAGAGTGTGTGTGTGAGAGAAAGAGAGAGAGACACTCGAGATATTTCTTATGTTATTTCTTGGATGACCAGTCCACGTTTAACGTAATACAACATTGACCATCCCAACAGAATAGGGTTGCAGTAGTTTCATTCTTGTAAAGCTTGCCAGAATTTTTGAACATGTTGCAGAAGAACAGACAAAAAAAGGGAAAACCCGTAGTGGAAAACGTGATAACGACGTACATCAGTGTTCATCGCGAACTGGACATTATTAGAAGTATATGTGAACAAGTCAGCTGTCAACTTAACAAAGTGACCTTACGATGGATACATAAAGTCGCTATGGACTTACCAAAGGGAGCTTAGAGGAAAATGGATTCATGACAAGGAGACAGCACCTGGAACTTAACAATGGAAGCTGAAACATAAAGAAACAACAGATACCCGAAAACGAGACAGCATATGGAATTACGAAGGGTGCCGAAACAAACAAGAATTTGTGAACAATAGAAGAAATTAAAGAACCAATCAACAGCAGCTCCAAAGACAAATAACGATGAGAAGCACCCACGGTGTGACAATAAAAACAGAAACTGACGACTGTACTTATCAGTCAGCGACCAAGCACAAAAGAAGAAAAGAAGAAGTACACCAAAAAAAGAGACTGTGACATCCTTATCAAACGGGTAACTGAACACATAGCCAGGCTAAAATAGCCTATGATCTTTTAAACTATTTTAAAACAAAAGAATAAAAAACACATATGTGACAACATTACACAACATGTGAATTCCTACTCCACGTGAGAAGTAAACAGACAGCAGCACGGCTTATGTCCAGCTCCCTAGAGAGAGAGAGAGAGAGAGAGAGAGAGAGAGAGAGAGAGAGAGAGAGAGAGAGAGAGAGAGAGAGAGAGAGAGAGAGAGAGAGAGAGAGAGAGAGAGAAACTATACACCAACGATAAAAGCTCGAGACAGGCGACCTATTTTATCGACTTAACTTAATGAAAGTGAATAAGGGCGAGACACGGACAGAAGAGAGAGAGAGAGAGAGAGAGAGAGAGAGAGAGAGAGAGAGAGAGAGAGAGAGAGAGAGAGAGAGAGAGAGAGAGAGAGAGAGAGAGGGGCGGAGAAGAAAAGAGGAGCTGAAAGGAGAACCGAAGAGAAGATAAACATATGTAATCACCACCATCATCAAATGTTCTATGCGTGCCTGACGGGGTCTTTAGCCACCAATACAGTACAGCTGGTCCCGCTGCAGGCAGCCTGCAGTAAACATTCACATGCTTCTTGCAGCACTGGTTTTAGTGATTATTTGTTGTACAGTACATGATGAGGTTGTCAGCACCGTGAGCAACGTCATATTAGTCGCCTCATATGAGGTTGTATCCAATACCTACGTCTTTATAAATGTGAGTCCTTGACACCCCCACCCGCCCCCTGTCAATAGTCCGTCCATCCACATAGAAAATATAAAGAACACAGTTTATTCCTGCTCGAGCAACACGATTTTTGTTTCCTCAACTTCTTTCATATCTGAAAACCACCTCCGATTCTTGTTTCCTAAACTTCTTTCATATCTGAAAGCCACCTTTGATTCTTGTTTCATCAACTTCTTTCATATCTGAAAGCCACCTCCGATTCTTGTTTCCTCAACTTCTTTCATATCTGAAAGCCACCTTTGATTCTTGTTTCATCAACTTCTTTCTTGTCTGAAAGCCACCTCCGATTCTTGTTTCCTAAACTTCTTTCATATCTCAAAGCCACCTCCGATTCTTGTTTCCTAAACTTCTTTCATATCTCAAAGCCACCTCCGATTCTTGTTTCCTAAACTTCTTTCATATCTCAAAGCCACCTCCGATTCTTGTTTCATCAACTTCTTTCACATCTCTGTAGTGAAATTGACAGAGATACAACGGTAAAATACCTCCAAAGATAACATGTAAGGATAAAAACATAATGCGTAGGCTGCTGATAGTACATGATCGCCCAGACCGCGGGTCATCACCCTCCATAAAAATTGACTTGCTAGACAGGAGGGGAACGGCGGATAAAAGGAAAAAAAATATGACTGGAAAGATTGCGTGAGACTAGAAAGGCTAAGGAGACGCAATTGGGGGGGAAACGGAGAAAAGTCACGTTTCCCAAGTTGACATAAAGCAAGGAACTCGACAGAAGGGACCTTGGATATGTTACGCCACAGTCATTTATTGGTCGCTTTTGCGATACCAAGCCTTTGATTTGAATTCAGCGGCAGAACGCGGATGTTTGGAATATTACAAAAATTAAAAAGTAACTTTTTCGTAATATTAATGTTAGGAATATAAAAATTAGCTGGCCGGATGGCCCATTCTGAGCAGTGAACTAATATGTTCTTAATTTTACAGACGGATAGATAATATTGAAGATAATGACAAAAGACAGTGTTGTTCACATCAACGACAGACTGTATGGAATAAAAAGTGTCGCTATTTGCACAAAAAAACACGACCTCGAGACGCAGGTGTTCAAATCTACTTAGTAGGGAAGCGAAGGGACATTGGTGGGAGCTGTGTCTAAATATAACTTTTAACGACAAAATTTTGGAGGGGAGAGAAAGGTTGGTTCAAAAATCAAGTACGTTTTGAAAAAAAAAACAAGTAGAGACGGACAGACTAACAGATAAACATCCATACTTGACTGAAGCATGACTGAAATGACTTTAGGGTAGGAAATTTGAATTTCAAATAAACCTAGGCAGTGATTGGCCACAGACAATCATTTTATCGGCGCTCAGACGCGCAAGTGGGGCCATTCCTCAATAGTTGTTCGATGATAGACACAGTATTTTAAAGTGTGGTGATTTCCAAATGAAAGCAAGTGAAATAAGTTCAGGGACGCCATACTATAGCCAGCAGCTCAGCTGAGTTTTGCTAGCATTTCTGTGTTCTTTATTCATAATCTGGTAAGATTGAAATTATTTCTTTGTATATTTTGAATATTGTTTAATGTTCGAGTGATTTGATACTGCCATATCGAAATCTAGCCTTACAAACAAGTAGGGATTTGCTCTAGACCCCCCGCCCAAGTCAGGGTCTAGGGACCAACAATATACATAAACTCCAACAAGGGTTAGGAAAGACAGATCAAGTGTTGAGAATAATGAAACATATTACCTATCCACTTTTAGGGAAGGAAACTAATAAATATTTTTCAGAATCTATAGTCTGGGAGGACCTATCTGATGTAAAACCACCATGGTAAATGTGCTGTTTGGTCAGAGAGATCTGACCTGTCTGTATGATGTGGTTGTTGTGTCCGTGTTGTGTCCAGACGTGGGTAGAGAATAGAATTTTGACACATAGCCAATACTTTGATTGCAGAGCTGTGAGTTTCAGCTGTCAACAAGGCGGTGTCCTTTCAGTTGGTGATTTTACTCAAGTGTATCTGTGCAGTACGTTGTGACAGAGACCACTATTATTGCCCGCCAGCACGGAGAGGTGGGACCACCAGATTTCAGCACCAGAGCTACATATGCAAGATGAGTGAGCCTCTGGTCTGCTGGAAGTTCACCAACGCCTTTTAGTTGCTAATACCCCATAAAATTCCTGCAATTTACTGGACACTGTGTAGTCAATATAGACAGGTGTGATGAGGCCACCCCAACAGCACAAACATTAACTATCCTCCCAAGTAGATGACTACTAGAACATTTTAATAAAACTAACTAGTCTAGTACTTATATATGTACACTCTTGCATTTATTATGTAACATTCCATGCATTTCTTTCATAATTTTTAAATCCTTTTTTTTTTTTTAAAAGTTCTGGTCAACATAAAACTTGATCCAGAACAAATAAATGTAATATAATTCTATCAAAAATTTTACACTCTTGAGTTAGTTCAGTGTATTATAATATTTGTTAAATATTATTAGTCTGCTTAAATATCTGTGGGTGTATCCATAACTATCACACCACATTACATATCATTACCCTAGACATTTTACATAGATACATTCATTAGAAAGAAAAAAAATAAGTGTGAGGTCGTAGTGGTAGCAAGAAAGGCCTTCTGTCAATTCACAACTACATTTTATCTCAGGAGCCTTCACAGCTGGCCTCATACATTACATTTAGTAATATCACCATCATACAATACCATCAAACCCACTACAATCTCAAAGCCACCTCCGATTCTGGTTTCCTCAACTTCTTTCTTCGCATGTCTGAAAGCCAACTCCTCTGTTCACCAAATAAGAATTAACACTACATCAGTTGTCGCTCCTTTGTTTCTCTATCCGTTTGTAGCTGCAGTTTCAGTTGTTATGAACGTGTATGTCCTGTCTGGTCATGCCATAGTTCTCTAGGTCTTCGTTAACACAGTCTATCCATCTTTCTACCTGTCACCATCATTTCTTGGCTTCACGATAGAACTTCTGCTACTGAAAGCTTGTGATAGCGGCTGATTGCCCTTGCCATCCGAGAAGTGACTATCGTCTTCTTCGTCTTCGTACACTCGCAGACGTCAACTTGAATATGTTCAAAGAAAGCAGTGGTCAGCTTGAGGCTATTTGTATCTCCATAGAGTTTTTCCAGGAATGGTACTGGTGTTGGCCACCTGTGCTTTCTCTGTTCCTCGTATGTTGGACATCCCAACTCACTGCAACATCTCCGGCAATGAAGAAACTGACAGACTGGCAAAAGATGACTATCTAAATCGCCGAAGACTGCTGTTTTTCCTAACTGACTCTATTATTATTTATTTATTTTGTCTCCTTTCTCATCATGTCTCCCGTCATGTGCAAGAACAGAGAGTTAAGGAGACAAACATTGACAACACTTACACAAAGGCCATCACTGAAAGGAAGGAATACAGAAAGAAGGAATGACAGACTGACAGACAGAAAGGCAGACAGAAAGAGAGAATTTCACAGAAATATTCAAACTGCCAAAATATAAATAAGAAAAACGACAGAAAACAGAAATGTACTAAACTAAGACAGCCGTCGAGAACATGCACAAGAAGATATGACAGAACATACATATGAAAGCAAGAACGGGTAATTTGAAGAATTCAAAACAGCTTTGCTCGGAAGTTAATAACACATAGGCATTTTCACATACGCTTCAAACTTCTGTAAGGGAGACATAACAATCTCAAAGGAAAAACACAAACATGCATATAAACGCAAATGAAACTGAATGAGAGAGAGAGAGAGAGAGAGAGAGAGAGAGAGAGAGAGAGAGAGAGAGAGAGAGAGAGAGAGAGAGAGAGAGAGAGAGAGAGAGAGAGAGAGAGAGAGAGAGAATGAATGAATGACTGACTACCAGGGACTGGACCACAGACCGTTCAAATCGCCCTCATCTAAGTAAGGAATGATAGGCGGGGGGCCATCGAGTGCATGACGGGGTTGGGATAAACAGAGAAACATTGGCGTATCACTGGGGGATAATTGAGTGGCTTATCAAAGAAGAAGTCGGAGGGCACAGGGGACTTTCTAAATGCCACAGCGTCTCTCGGTCGAGATTGAGTGATTACAATCTGATGCCAAGAGGGAATGGTAATAGGCGAATAAGGCGAAGGGGGAGGGGGTATTTAACAGGAGAACACGGGCATGAACATAGAGGAACTCCTTGGTCTGAAAGTTGTCTAACAGTAAGCTAAGAAGTAAGAGGTCAATAGATCTGAACTCTGCGACACCAGTTGGTGGTGTGCAGCATTGCCACTCCTAGGCGGATTCCCCTAGATCTGTTTCTTTTGGTCCTGTCTAGGTGTCATTTTCCTTCATTAGTTGAAGAACGCTACCTAGATCAACTTTCAGTTTTCGACCAAAGTAGCCCCAAAACAGCCCAAAGTAGCCCAAAAACGTGCCTAAAGTAGCCGAAGTTGATCAAAAGTAGCCCAAAATTCAAAATCTAGGAGTACGTAGGTGTTGTTTAAGGTACGATCTAGGTCCTGCAAGAGTTCCAGCCCAGCTGCCATGCTTTGTAACAATATTAGAGATAAACAGTAACATAAAACGAGAACGAACGAACTTTATTTTCAAAGGGTTGAGAATTGGGCACGCAGGGCCGTCTGACATTCAGCTCTTCCTTTCTCTCACCTTTCATACTGAATTCATTTATTCTCACATGCAGCCATTATGCCGATTAAAAGCATGGGAACAGGGACAGATAGGTGGACAGAATCACTTTCAGTTAAAACAGCCAGGTACACAGACAGTTAGATAGATTCATTTTCAGTTAAAACAGCCAGACAGGTAGATAGATGGACTTTCAGTTAAAACAGTCAGGAACACAGACAAATAGATGGGCAGAGGGGACAGTCAGTTAAAACAGCCAGGTACACAGCTAGACTTTCAGTAAAAACAGCCCGGCACATAGACAGGTAAACAGATGGACCTTCAGTTAAAACAGCTAGGCACACAGACAGAACTTTCCGTTAAAACAGTGGACTGATAAGCGCATAAAGATAGTCACAAGAGGAGAAAATAGATCACAGAGAAAAATTTGGACTCTTTCGTGGCCCCGTAATTGGAATAAGCACATTTTGAACCCTCTAACAATGATCTATTGGAGGGCAAATCTGGTGCCAGCAGCCTTGGTAATTCAATAGCGTATATTAAAACTGTTGCATTCAGTAAGGTGAACGCTGCCTCATAAGGCAGTGCGTGGTGTTCCTGGCAACGGGCCTTCCTAGCTCACGCAGCAAGGCAGAGACGTGTGTCTGTTTGGATGACGTTTCCGGACAAATCGTTTAAAAAGCTTTTGATATCCAATAGCGTATATAAAGAATTCATGTGGATGACAACTGTTGCTATTTCCAATGCTAAAATAAATACCTATAAGAGGTTTCGATCGGCTGGCAACCTGTCAAATAGAACAACTGCTACAGAAATCACCATTGTAGACGGCATGCTGTTTTTGCAAGCAATGACATTGGAGAATTTTTCAAAACAACTGTATGAGTTCGTCAGGGATGTATCCTGTCCCCAGTGCTCTAATATATATCTAGAACATATTATACAGGAGGCTCTCTACGATTATAAAACAACCATATCGATTGGACGCCGACCTCTTTGCAATCTACGTTTTGCTGATGATATCGATCTTATAGCTGGAACAGAATCAGAACTTCAAGACCTTACCTCTAGACTGGAGAAAGTAACAAGAACGTATGGGATGGAAATTAATATAGAAAAAAGCAAGATATTGATGAATAGCCATAAAAAAACGATCCTTCAGGGAACAGTCGAAGGTAAACGGAGAAGAGGAAGGCAAAGAAAATCCTGGGCTGATAACATCAAAGAATGGGCAGGGCACGGTTTTTCCACTCTTGTACGCATTGCTGAGGATAGAGAGCAGTGGAGGACCCTGTCTGCTGATGCTTCCACCATGGCACCCCTACGACCCATGACGGGTTACGGGTTGAGTTGAGTTGAGGCGGCATGGATGTGCTTGGTGAAGCATTCTTAGAGAATAATGCTTTCAATACTGACTCCATGTCCCCTGAGGAGCGAATGAATTAGCGCAGGCTCAATAAATCCTACTACTGTGTTGGCTCCATGCGCCATCGTTAGGAGCTAAACGGAGACAGGAGGAGAAAGAGACACAGAGATACTCTCCAGGACACTGAAACAGATAAAGCGCAGAGAAACAGATCTATTACATTTTCGGCCTCCATTTAAAACGCCATCGCTGCTGATCCCAGCCATGAAAACCTGGGCCACTTAAACTATTACACGTTCAAGAACATCGCGACAAAGTGAACTCTTTACACTGATATGTATGCTCAACTTATCGTCTCTCCTTACAAGCTACATTTCATATTTAATTTATACAACAGCGCGTTTACAGGACTGAGCCAGGTCATCTCGAGCTCCCACCGTGGCTCCACGTCAAGACTAAATAGGCAGGTCGAATTTGTGGGATTAGCTGGCAACGATTAGAAACTCATCGCCCTGTCAAGTGGCTTTGTTACGCAGACACCGAATACAGCGGCGCTTTTATCATTTCCGAAGGGTAAAGATTATTTAAATAGATAAACAAACATACAAAGAAAGAAATCAGAGGCATGTGAACAGTCAATAATCAACATAAAAAAGGCGTGTTGCAGGCACTCGTAAGGAATAAATAGACAACTGAAAAATAACAAGCGATATCTGCTGACTAAAATATCGAACCCAGGACCATCCGAATAGCGCCATCGCCTCGCAACGGGAGTGAATCATGACTAACCACAATGCCAACTCAGCATCATAACATAGTACTTCGTGGATAGTGATCATTTTCACGACCACTTCACGCAACAGCAGAATGTAAGACCGGGGCCTCTGACCACGAAGCACTATTTTAATGGTGCTGAATTGGCAGTGTGCACAGTCACGATTCACTCCCTCGGCGAGGCGATGGCGCCGTTCTAATGGTCTTGGTTTGATTTCCCGTTAAGACTATCGCGTCTGTTACTTGTTTTGTTGTATACTTTTCTATTTCATTACGAAACACAGTTTATATTCGCGGTTCATTTAAAATCATTACGTTAACTGAGTTATTTCCACATTAATATACAGTACATTGTTTTAATTATTATATAAAACTGGCAGGGTCAATACCAATCAAAATTTGAGAGCTTCAAATGAACCAAGAAAGGGAAATGCATGCAAACTTTCAACTTTCTGCATGAATGGAATATAGAGATTTTGAGTGTCTAAACTTTGAAAAGCGACAAAGAAATAACGCTCATGGATCGTAAAGAAAAATTAAAATAAAAAAAAGACAGAAAAATAAATCATACATTTTTACCATTATTTAAGAAAGAGGCTACAAGCACGCATACTGGATGTCCCAAAAGTTTGAAATCGTATGGTCGAAAATCACAAATTCATATTATTGTGATAGAGTCAGAGAGAGGTCGCGGTACAACTGAGCAGGCTGCATACAGACCGCGAGCCAGCTCGGTGTTACTGTTATAAATAGGCTACATACAAAGGGAGTAGCTAAGAACCCCAATATAACCGTTTGTAACCCTTCAATGGGTTTTGGTTGAACAGGGTATTACAGCAAAATAACAGACACAAAGGAAAAAAAAAGAAGAAAAAAAAAGAGAAGCTAAGAGGTATGGCGTCCGCCTCGCATTCTAAAAGAACGAGGATCGATTCCCGGCAGAGGGCATAACACTTTTTCAGAACCAGTGGTCCTAATGATGAATACATATTAGACAAACATAAAGGTATGTTTTCAGGCACTCGTAAGAAATAAAGAAGTAGAAAACTAGACAACAGAAAAAGATAGTGTGATTCGCTGGCATAGCTAGGCGGGGTTGTGGCACGGAAGGTCCTGGGTTCGAGTCCTGGGTAAGCCACTCACGTCTGTTGTTTTTCTGTTGTGTAGTTTTCTACTTTATTTCTTACGAGTGCCTGAAAACATACCTTTATGTTTGTCTAATATTTATTTACTGTTTACAGGCCTCGGGTTTCCCTTCCTTATGGGTCCTAATGATGTCATACTCCCCTCTAGTCTCCTGGGTAGTGAGATCGGGTGACTAGCCTTCTCGGATAAGGGCGAAACAAATAGGAGGTTCCGTGTGCAAGTTGCGCACGTTAAAAATCCAAAGGCAGTTGGAAATCGTAAAGAGTAGGCCATACAGTCACTGCCCTGGCAAAATTTAGAAATTAGAAACCTACCCAAAAATATTTATAGAATGTGTGATTTCTATATATACACATTGGGATTCTCGCTACGGAGTTCGTGCACTGTGCTGTGGTCCTGCTTGTGTGATCTAAGTGAGGAGATCGGAGCACTGATGGATTTATCCGTGTGCAATGAAGATAATCTTTCAAACCAAACCATACATACATATATCCAGACATACATATAACCATACATACATATATCCAGACCCTGTAGGAGAGGGACACGCAGTGCCATTTGGACAGGACCCGACCACACAAGGTGAGGGTGTGACGAAATGGACGACCTCTATCGATCTTTGATTCTCTCCGGCAGTATCGGTACATTTGTGGTACTGATTTTTATTAGGTGCTGTCAATTATCGCACTTTTCTTTCTCTCTTTCCTTCTTTCTTTCTGCTAAGTAGCAAATATTTGATTTTAATCAAATCATCCTGTAGGTGCTAAATATCTCATTTGAAGGAGCGGCTGATATAATACATCACCTTTGCTTGACGCTACCCAGATTTGTGGTTATAGGCGCGGCAGATTAACCCGGACATCGGTCAGCGCTATCGGCACCGATAAGACACGGAGTTTGCGTACTCATACGACAGATAACGAGATTACTGTTCGTGTGACACATGTGGGCAGACAAGAGTGATATAATCACTTCCGGTCACTTGGTTAAAAAGTAATCATTGAATTATTGCATTTTAGACAACATGAGTCTACAAATGTGTTGGTGAGAATGTATGCAAGACATCATATTACCATATATGGGAGACGTGACCTTTTGCAAAATTTTTCCATGTAGGAAATATTTTGAAAGTGCCACACACGACCTGTTTGAAATGATTGGATCTTTCTGATTAGATTCATAACAACATTGAGGGGAATATAGCCTGACCATTTCGCAGTTTTAACTCATTGTGAATTTCAAGCTCGCCAAGACTTCAGACCTCGCCTGAATAGATTCATAATTCCTATTTGTTAACCGGACCTTTTATTGGAGAACCAGATAAGACTTACAAAAGCTCAGGAAATCTCTACATTTTAATAAGGAACACTGAAGAAACACGGAGTCAGAGGAGGCCATCTATTGTAAAATTAAAGACATCACAGACGCGTGTAACAGAAAAATTCGTCTCTTTTAATCATCTGAGCAAACAAGTCTGTAGCCAGGAATGGCGTAAGTTGTGATTTACTTTTCATATTTTATTACTAACACGTGAACTAACATATATATATATATATATGAACATACGAAGTTTAATGTGTGAAACTCGCTATTGGATGTCAAAGTCATTTGGGGCTGGCAACCTCAGTATCTAGAATGATGATTCATGAACCACCACTGCACGGGCTGGTGATTGCTTTATTGATACTTTCGTAAAGGGAACTAAAAGCATAAAGTAGTTCCAGGTTCCCTATGGAGCAGGGAAGGAAAAATGAAAGAAATGATGTACATTCTAAGCATAATACTTACATTTTCAAAGCAGTGTAAATGTCCCTATAAACATATTCACTTTAAAATTAATGTAAGTTTTTAAGCTTTAAACCAGTTTAAATGTCTAAGTGAAAATATTCATTTTAAATTAATAGAAGTTTCAAACTTTTCCACAAGTGTAAATGTAAATGAAACGTAAATAAATTTATATTGTGAACACTTTTCAAACCGTGGAGATGTAAATGTAAAACATATTATATCTGTACGTTTAGCCTTGTCATTTAAATGTAATGTAAAGCTAAAGCTATTCAGTTTAAATGTAAAGGAAGTTTTACCCCGAGGGATTAAATTTAATTCTCATCGAGGGTAAATTCTGACATGGGATGGTAGAATAGAGGGGGGGGAATAACTGTCGGAAAAAGCCATACTCAGAAGAGCGTTTCGTTTCTATTTCTATTACCAGTTATTGGTGGTACCAGCAGAAAGTACTATCTCTGGAACCAAGTGAAGGTAGTGGACTGACGTTTTGCGAGACGCCATCATAAGAGGGTCTTATAGACAGACGCAGAACCAACTTAGCCGTTACTCCTTGAACGTTCTGGGAACGTGCGGCGCCTGAACTTTGACCAGAGACGAGCGAGAGCAGAGTGAAAGGAACTGACCCAGCGGGAGAAGAAACTACCATTGGCAGCTAAGTGACAATATCCGCTGCCAAAAGTGACCTCCTTTATTCATTTAAATCCCAATCAAGTGATGAAACATTTTCCATAACTATTGAATTTATTTTCCAACTGTTAAAACTTAAAGTGATTATTAAATTGTGTTATTTGTAATGTTACAAATCTAACATCGATTTAATCCTTTTAAATGTACTACATGTTTGTCTCAGTCAAAGTTACTAAACACACACTCTAAACAGAGCTATATATATAATAATAATAAATTCCACTGATTAACTCAGCGGTGGGGGCTTAACGAGCTAGAATAAACCATTGCTAAATTCTTCATAAAAGTGTCGGCAGATTATAGAATTAACGTGCTCAGCGACAGCCAGCATTGTTTTCGCTTATCTGAATATCTTATGAAGACTCCCATGTGATAGAAGCTTTACTACTCTTCTATCGACATTTCTGCCAAGAGTAATCTTGTGTAACGATAGACTCCATTGAAGCCTATAATAGATACTCTTGAGTTTTGGCCACTGTTGGCCCACTACTGCAAAGCAGGGGATGCAATACCGTCACAGAGGGGCAGGGTCTAGACTCGTCCAAAGATGCATGATGCTCAACGCTTTATCCCTTTTATGGACCTCTAAATGTGAAATGATCACGACCTTATTGTCGTGAAATATTCTAATCCACATATATAAATTATCAGGTAAATATAAAGCCTAATAAATACATTTAATAAAGAAAAGAGCAATGGTAAAATAACAGTGCTGTCACAATGACTGTACTCGAAATCCCCCTTTTTTTTATGCTTCGTCTGCAAATTGTAACGCTTTCACGTTGATAGTAAAAGCCTACTGTATTATTACCCGCGTTCTTCAATGAAACGTGTGCTGTATTTCTTGCAAAAACATTGAGATACCAAGCTGAACAATGACCTAATTTTAATATTTCATTCATTCCATTTTATACACGGCGTAACTAAAGACAGATGGACTAAAGGATAGAGAGAAGGGAGAGGCATAAAGCCGAACACGTGCAACACAAAACACGCGTCGCGCGATACACAATTACTACTATCACGCGTGTAAGGCCACATGCACTAACTTTTTCGGACGGACAGTGATAAAAACACTAACCTTCCCAGAGTTAGGTTTTTAAATCCTGAAAAACTCTTATTAGAAAGATGACAATAGATGGGTTTACGTTTGAAAACATTACAGTACCCAGACAGCACATCTTCGAAACAGGAGGTAGAAGGAATTGCATATTTTGAACGCAGCATTTTAGCTCTATTAAATATATATATTTGGGTTCCTTAGGGTTTGCTGACAAAGAATATGTACAACGTTATGCAAATAGTCTAGGAATTGACAAGTTATAGCCAAAATAAAATGATGGTGCTGTCAGACAACACCCAAAATCAGAATCGCTCAGTGGTAGATTTTTTTACACCACCATTGTACGGGAAATGGGCCACAAGTTACATTTGAACTGATTGGCTGGAATGATATGTAAGGCTAAACACGATTAGTCGGGCTATAAATGCTATCCTTGGTTGTTAGGGGAGACGTAGGAAGTTAAAATTTTTTCAAACACTTGTCGAAACGTGGCTCCATTGGCCAGACTCGCTGATATACTCACTTAGGAGCGTTAGTTCGAGACCACTAGTTCAAATAAGCTTGATAAAGCAACAGTGCGTTGAAGCCAGCTCATATTTTTGCTAAATAAAAGCCTGGAACATAAGCAGATGGGAATTTGTGCCAGTATTTGTGCCAGAATTCATTGCTAATCAACGTATCTGTGTTTGTTTCCATGAATTGTGGTAAGCTTGAAACATTCAGTATCTTTTAATGAAAATTGAATGTGAATTGTTAATTTATGCCTGTATATATGTGTAGTTCAGTAGCAAACATGATGTAAAGCCTATAATGCTCCAGCCTGAACAGAAGGTGTCGGAGGAAAGTAAAACGGCATGGAATGGCCAAACAGTACACTGACACCTAGATGATTGACTAGAAAGAAATAATGCTGGAAGTGCAGAGGCGTAGTAACCATTAAGGAGGTTAATACTGGTATAAAGTATTTCAGATGAAGCTGACAGTTGGCCTAACGCTCTGAACTCAATGTTTGTGATGTATTGTGCTCAGTGTAAAAGAGAGTATAAATTAGTTATGAAGTAGAAGGTACATCCTTCTTGTTTTCAGGGACCGTGGTCTTGATGGTATTGAGCAGCACCTGGTCAGAGCTTTGCTGAATCCAGAGTCGGACAGCATACTCCTTGGTCCATTTAGCTATCAGTGAGGTGTCTCCAGAGCACAGGGGAGAAATCGAGCAGAGGAGTCTATTCCTGCCGCCATCACGCAAGATAAGCTGATGTGGCCAGCTGAGCTCAAAATTATGTACCCCCATCTTAAAATAACATTGTAACATAAACTTAAGAGGGGAAGTAAATTGTTTTAATATCAGGAACTGAGAACATCTCCAATACTAGTTCCAATAAAGACAAACTATTGAAGTCATGATGACAAATACCAACAGAGCTTGAACAAAACAAAACCAGTATTACCTCATATTACTACTACACAACTGACACACATAGGATACTTTTAATAATATATGTCACTACAATATTCATATTGATAAATTCTGTACATATAACTTGTAATTAAATTGATTGTGATTCCTGGTTCCCTTTGTATTTGAATCAGGACACATATTCATTCATGACAGAAATGAATACATATTGTTATTTGAAAAGTTATCAGTGACTCCTTTAAGATATCCTTGTAGAGTGTTTTATGTATGTGAGTGTCACAGTGTTGTCAAGTGTGGTGGAATAAATTAAATTGTTTATCTGTCTGTTGTTGTTATGACTTACACTTCATCATACACATACCCTAGACATACAACGTAGTCATCACACTATTCCAGAATAATTCTGACTGAGATATATATATATGTGGCAGCAAGTAAGGTTATCTATAATACACTACTCTTATTAGATATAGATACCTTCACAGCTGATCTCAGTCAGTACACTAAGTCCCCTATAAATATTTATAACATCCCACTTCACCACATATATTGGGGTCTCGCTCTTGGGATTTTGAATCTTTCCCTATTAAAAATATTGGGGGTAATTCACTTCAGGGAATATAAGAATTAAAAGGTATCCTTGGGTGGAATTAAATAAGGTTGAGCTCACGGTGCCTGCGTTGTCCATTAGATATATATGTAGAGATTGAATTGTTGGTTAGACATTGTATAAATTTACCTGATAGACAATGGCGGACCTGGCCAAATTTCGATCTGCTGCTGTTCAGACTGCAAAAGAGTTAGGATTAGATGGGCAAGTTATAGTTGCCTATGTCACTACGGAATGTGACAAATTTATTGAACGCGAAGAAAGAAGGTTTGAAGCCGAAAGAAAGTTAGAGGCTGAAAGGGAAATTAAGAAGTTACAATTTGAGGCTGAGGCTGAGACTAAGAGGTTGCAGATTGAGGCTGAGGCTAAGAAATTGGAAGCAGAAAGAGAAGACAAAAGATTGGCTGCAGAAAGGGAAGAGAAGAAATTAGCTGCAGAAAGGGAAGAGAAGAAATTAGCCGCAGAAAGGGAAGCAGAAGATAAAAGATTACAAAGGGAACATGAGTTACGACTAAGGGAGTTTGAGTTTCAAGGCCATGCTCCTGAAAATGGTGCCAGTCCCTTTGCCTCTGATGCCACTGCTAGCCAAGGAGCCTCAACCTCAGCTATGAATTTTCATTTAGATCATTTTGTTGAGAAAGACGATGATATAGAGAGCTACCTAAATAGGTATGAACTATTAGCTACCACGTATGGGTTAGAGAGAGAAAGGTGGAGCTTAAAGTTATCTCAGGGACTTCGTGGGGCAGCTTATGAAGTTTTTTGCAAAAATGAGCAGAGGTGATCAGGAAAATTATGACATGCTAAAGCAGGCTCTTTTGTTAAGATATGAAAAGAATGCAGAATTTTATAGGAAAAAATTTAGGAATGCTAAACTACTGTCAGGTGAAACTTATCATCAGTTCTCTGCACGAATAGAGACATACTTGGAGAAATGGACTTCTCTGGGGAAAACCCAAGATCTTAAGGAAATGGTCCTTATAGAGCAATTAAGAGAGTCCATGGCTCCAGACCTGAGAAAGTTTCTCATGGAACAAGGTGCAGAGAGGCTGGGTGAGTTGCTAAATGTTGCTGAAAGGTATCAAGCAGCTCAAGCAGAGGTAACAGGTAATAAAAAGAAACAAGTGGATAACTTTAGGGCACCACAGAACTTTAATAAATTTGATCCTAGGGATCAAAACAAAGGTAAGCACCAGTTTGATAGGCCACGGTATGAAAATAAAAATAAATTCCCACAATTCGATGAAAGGAAATATGATGAAAGAAAATCTTTCAACCAAGGAAAAAGGTGGTGTAAAAATTGTCAGATGGACAATCATGACACTGACCGTTGCAGAAGGAAACCTGTGTATATGGCAACCCTTCAGGTCAGGTCGACCTCAAGACAGGAGGAGGATATTATGTTAGATACCACTCCAGAAGAGATGAGGAAGGCACAGGCTGGGGATAAAACACTCAAGCCTTGTTTCAGAAAATTGTCAACTTGTCATACAATTCCAGGAAAGGGAGATTTTTACATGAAAAACAAGTTGATGTATAGGAAGACTGGAGCTAGATCCAAAGGTCAGGGACAGCTGGTACTTCCTAAAAGATATAGGGCAGACTTAATAAGGAGCCTACATGTGAAACCAGATAGGGACCATGAGAAGATAGGTACCATCATTCAAAAGGTGGCTCACAATTATTATTGGCCCAAAGCAAGATGGGACATTGAGAATTTTGTAGAAAGGTGTAGCATAGCACATGAGGGAACACCCACAAGTGGGAACATGGATCAGGACCTGGACACGCCATGGGGCAAAATTAGGCCTGACAATAAAAAGAAATATAGATTTGATAAAGTGGACCAAATGGAATGGGAAGCCCCTTTTCACGGACAAGCTTCACTTAACTGTTTTACAATGGCCACTATGCGGAGAGTGCAAAGAGATGTCTTACCCCAGGATAAGCCGAAAATCCCTCAATCGGACTTAAACAAACTGGAGGAAGAGGATGTAGAGAGGAAATCTCTCATCAAGAATTTTAAGTGGGGAGACAGCCCCAAGAAAAGAATTGGTAGCGGTCGTTTTATGCATGATAATTCTGGGAGGAAAAATCATCACTATAGAGCTTCGAGTGGAAGAGACCATACCGGTGCATGGACAAATAGGTCCACACAATTAAAGGTCCATATGTAGCTTTGTTAAGAACGTGGACTGATGAAAAGGCAGAGGAAAACATTACATCTTCATACCAATATGTGAATGAGCTGACCACTCGTTTAAAAACTGGCTGGAAACTTGCCAATGAAAATTTGAAACAAGCCAGGAAGAAACATGCTGCCTATTATAACAGGAAGGCGAAAGACAGAAATTTGGCTGTGGGAGAGAAAGTACTGCTTCTTTTGCCCGGGAGTCAGAATAAGTTACAAATTGGATGGCAGGGTCCATATACAGTTTTAGAGAAGGTGTCTAGAACAAATTATAAGATAGATAAGAAGGGGAAAGAAAAAATCTATCATGTGAATCTCCTGAAGAAATATTTGGAAAGAGAACATCAGGAAGAGACACACTTGTTGACCTTGTCCATCGCCATGGAGATGAAAAAGGAACCACTTTCATCATTTGAGTATCCATTACACCCCTGTGAGACAGCAGCACAGGTGAAAATCAGTACACATTTAACGAAAACTCAGAAAGAGAGAGTGCAACAGGTTCTAAATAATCATGCAGAGGTGTTAACAGACCGACCAGGGCATACAAACCTATTGGAATATGATATGAAACTGATAGACCCCACACCTGTCTGTATGAAACCATATTCGATTCCGTTTGCTAAGGAGAAAGCTTTGAAGGAAGAGATAGACTATCTATTGAAGGAGGGAATTATTTCACACAATGAATCCTCATATAGTTCCGGTGTTGTACTCTTAAGGAAGCCCTCTGGAGAACATAGACTCTGTATAGATTACAGGAGACTGAATGCTATTACAGAAGGACAGGTGGATCCATTGCCGGATACAAATCAGCTGTTTGCCAGACTAAATAAAGCTAAATATTTCTCAAAAGTGGATTTGAGTAAAGGATACTATCAGATTCCAGTAAAGCCTGAGGTTAGACCATACCTAGCTTTTAGTACCTCAGAAGGACACTATGAATTTAATAGATTGCCAATTGGATTGAAGAATGCGCCTAGTGTCTTCTCTAGAATGATGAGAAAATTGTTGGATGTAAACATTTCGGAGGAACGTAATGAATCCCTGAGTTGCCTCTTTGATTGAGGATATTCCGAATGTTTCATACAGGATAATAAGAAGATTATGGGATCCACTACGAAAACTCTGCTATCACCAGGTATATGTTATCTCCTCATAACGTACATTTTGAGGGAAATATAATGTTCTCTGGACATGTCATTGCGCAGACTCAGAGAAGAGAAATGGTGAATACGGGTTGCGAAGCAGCATTAAGACAAGCACTCACACTTGCGGCTGTTCAGTAACATAACCGAAATATATTATTGGTTGTAGAAGTCTGAGGCAGATTTCATGAGTAGTGCCTACTCTGAATGGACCCAACTACATAAAAACCATGATAGCACCACAGCAGAGTAAAGTCAAGTTGACTTACATTTATCTATGTGTATATAGAATAAAGGACTGACATGGGATGTCTGTTTTAAGAGGGGAGGTGTCGTGAAATATTCTAATCCACATATATAAATTATCAGGTAAATATAAAGCCTAATAAATACATTTAATAAAGAAAAGAGCAATGGTAAAATAACAGTGCTGTCACAATGACTGTACTCGAAATCCCCCTTTTGTTTTATGCTTCGTCTGCAAATTGTAACGCTTTCACGTTGATAGTAAAAGCCTACTGTATTATTACCCGCGTTCTTCAATGAAACGTGTGCTGTATTTCTTGCAAAAACATTGAGATACCAAGCTGAACAATGACCTAATTTTAATATTTCATTCATTCCATTTTATACACGGCGTAACTAAAGACAGATGGACTAAAGGATAGAGAGAAGGGAGAGGCATAAAGCCGAACACGTGCAACACAAAACACGCGTCGCGCGATACACAATTACTACTATCACGCGTGTAAGGCCACATGCACTAACTTTTTCGGACGGACAGTGATAAAAACACTAACCTTCCCAGAGTTAGGTTTTTAAATCCTGAAAAACTCTTATTAGAAAGATGACAATAGATGGGTTTACGTTTGAAAACATTACAGTACCCAGACAGCACATCTTCGAAACAGGAGGTAGAAGGAATTGCATATTTTGAACGCAGCATTTTAGCTCTATTAAATATATATATTTGGGTTCCTTAGGGTTTGCTGACAAAGAATATGTACAACGTTATGCAAATAGTCTAGGAATTGACAAGTTATAGCCAAAATAAAATGATGGTGCTGTCAGACAACACCCAAAATCAGAATCGCTCAGTGGTAGATTTTTTTACACCACCATTGTACGGGAAATGGGCCACAAGTTACATTTGAACTGATTGGCTGGAATGATATGTAAGGCTAAACACGATTAGTCGGGCTATAAATGCTATCCTTGGTTGTTAGGGGAGACGTAGGAAGTTAAAATTTTTTCAAACACTTGTCGAAACGTGGCTCCATTGGCCAGACTCGCTGATATACTCACTTAGGAGCGTTAGTTCGAGACCACTAGTTCAAATAAGCTTGATAAAGCAACAGTGCGTTGAGGCCAGCTCATATTTTTGCTAAATAAAAGCCTGGAACAAAAGCAGATGGGAATTTGTGCCAGTATTTGTGCCAGAATTCATTGCTAATCAACGTATCTGTGTTTGTTTCCATGAATTGTGGTAAGCTTGAAACATTCAGTATCTTTTAATGAAAATTGAATGTGAATTGTTAATTTATGCCTGTATATATGTGTAGTTCAGTAGCAAACATGATGTAAAGCCTATAATGCTCCAGCCTGAACAGAAGGTGTCGGAGGAAAGTAAAACGGCATGGAATGGCCAAACAGTACACTGACACCTAGATGATTGACTAGAAAGAAATAATGCTGGAAGTGCAGAGGCGTAGTAACCATTAAGGAGGTTAATACTGGTATAAAGTATTTCAGATGAAGCTGACAGTTGGCCTAACGCTCTGAACTCAATGTTTGTGATGTATTGTGCTCAGTGTAAAAAGAGAGTATAAATTAGTTATGAAGTAGAAGGTACATCCTTCTTGTTTTCAGGGACCGTGGTCTTGATGGTATTGAGCAGCACCTGGTAAGAGCTTTGCTGAATCCAGAGTCGGACAGCATACTCCTTGGTCCATTTAGCTATCAGTGAGGTGTCTCCAGAGCACAGGGGAGAAATCGAGCAGAGGAGTCTATTCCTGCCGCCATCACGCAAGATAAGCTGATGTGGCCAGCTGAGCTCAAAATTATGTACCCCCATCTTAAAATAACATTGTAACATAAACTTAAGAGGGGAAGTAAATTGTTTTAATATCAGGAACTGAGAACATCTCCAATACTAGTTCCAATAAAGACAAACTATTGAAGTCATGATGACAAATACCAACAGAGCTTGAACAAAACAAAACCAGTATTACCTCATATTACTACTACACAACTGACACACATAGGATACTTTTAATAATATATGTCATTACAATATTCATATTGATAAATTCTGTACATATAACTTGTAATTAAAATTGATTGTGATTCCTGGTTCCCTTTGTATTTGAATCAGGACACATATTCATTCATGACAGAAATGAATACATATTGTTATTTGAAAAGTTATCAGTGACTCCTTTAAGATATCCTTGTAGAGTGTTTTATGTATGTGAGTGTCACAGTGTTGTCAAGTGTGGTGGAATAAATTAAAATGTTTATCTGTCTGTTGTTGTTATGACTTACACTTCATCATACACATACCCTAGACATACAACGTAGTCATCACACTATTCCAGAATAATTCTGACTGAGAGATATATATATATGTGGCAGCAAGTAAGGTTATCTATAATACACTACTCTTATTAGATATAGATACCTTCACAGCTGATCTCAGTCAGTACACTAAGTCCCCTATAAATATTTATAACATCCCACTTCACCACACTTATCTGAGTTCTTGGAGGGTCTGCATACACCTCCACATACTATACACATTTTGAGGCATATTTTGTGGTTCATCACAACACACATGGTTCAGAACACTAAATTACATTCTAAAATGTGTACCTGAAAGCTGGACCTAGAGGGAAGCTTTGGACAATCAGATAGGAAGACTGAACAAGCGGATTGAGAAATTTAAGAAAAAAGAAAATCAACAATAAACGTAGACTGATAAAACCCGACTATTTCTACATCTAGCGTACTGTCAGATTGCCAATCCCAATTCACTTACACACAGATATATCAACACAAGTTATCTACCCGTCCGCCTGTCCATGTCTCTCCACACTGAATGTGCACTGATGCACTGTAACAATGCCCCGCTATCAAACACTCCAATCTCGTTTCCATTCCATTAAACACAGAGCGAAATCTGGGTAAAGAATATCTCACAGTTCAACTCGAGCACATAAAATCATTCGCCCAGCGTGGCGAAAGAACAATCCACCAGACGGAGACTCGCACGCCTCAGCAGTGAACCGCATTTTGGATCCCTCAAGAAAAGGCACCGTAACATGGGCTTTCGCCTGATTTCCTTTCAATGTTTGCTTTATGAAACTCTATTGACAAACTGTGCTCGGCCCGCTTTTTGGCGTGCTGAATAATGTGACCAATTGACTGCGTAAATAATTCCCAGCTCCAGACCTGGTCATGAGAATGAGACCGTAGTGCTGGGATTCCTAATTTGTTCTCCTCTCCTCCCCCCCCCCCAACCCCTTGGTTCTTAGCAAACTTTCTTGGGCATCCTATAGGTGGGGGAGGGGAGGTGTTGCGAGGGGGCGGTCTGCCCCGGATGACAGCCAGAAGTGGGTGCCATCGGAAACTATTTTGATAACACATAAGGCTAAAACATACTTCAAATGTGTGTCTTTATTGGGGGAAGGGATGCCAATGGTAGGTTCTGCCCCATGTGCCAAACACTAAAGTACGCCCCCCCCCCCCCCACCCCCTTATTCAATACGAGAGGAAATAAATTCTACAGTCCATCTTGCATATAAGAAAATAATAATAATAATAGCCCCTTCAGTCATAACTGACTATGGTAATGCGCCCCAGAGGTGACAGCCTTCAAGAGCAAAGAAAATAAGCACACATTAATTAATTTTTAATTAATAAAACTGTATGCGGTACATAACAACAGTTTTAGGATCATAATTTAGTATCATAATTTAGTATCATAACGTTGTTAAATGTTTATTAGGACACAGTCAAATCAATTAGTAGGACAACTGACTCTGTGTCTTGTCAACCAACAGTTTTTTTTTCCTTGGTACAGGTTTTTATTTTTTAGAGCGTCCGACTGTCAGAGTAGTTATAGCGCTGGCCTCTCGCGGCAAAGGTGCTTCACGGTATCGAAACGCTCCAGTCTACAAAGATGTAAATGGGAATCTGACTTTGCTCTTGAGTTAGGGAAGGAAAAGACAGCGAGAATGGGAACTGGTCAGCCCACCTCTCGATGCGGGACCTCGAATAGTGAAGGACTTCACTGCCCTACGGCAGTATCAACTATGGAACCACCTTGACAGTTTTTGTTTAACGAGATGCCGGCATATCTTGTTTGGTCTCAAGTGTGTTTCTGACTTTTAATTTGATTGAAAATAGGAAGGAGCGTTATCTCTCCATTCCACAGCTCTTTTCACTAACATAACTGCTTTTGGAATATTGCAATAATAGGAGGATATCGTAATTTACTAAATAGTCCCCGTACCCAATGTTCAACCGTCTGAGAATAAAGTACGGGTATTATACGAACGAGTATTTTATGGCAAACAAAAATAATATACGTGTACAATACGTTATTATACGTTAAATTAATATGCGTAAGTTTGACATGGGGCGCTTTCCACAGGTGTAGCGTGAAATTACTTCACTGGCGCATAATGTGTAAATACAAACAAGTTGTTTGTTTATATGTAACATGAGCTTTGCTGACAGACACTTTAAAGGTAAATATCATGCATATATGTTTTATTTCAACTTCAGCTTGAATTGCTAGACGAACATGCGTTAAACCGTTCAGATTTACAGACAAATGGTCATTTGACGCAGCGATGCCACGTATTTCAAAGTATGGAAGTTTTACCGTACGCGTATAATACGTATTTTATCGTCAAAAATGCAATACGTACGGTCGAACATTGCCGGTACCCACATCACGAGTTTCTCGTACACGCACCCCAGGTAGTAAACCTCTGCCATACTTGGTCCTTAATAAACCGAATAAACCCAAGTATCGCTCTTCAGCAGACAGCGTGCAATTTATTTCTTGTCGTCGGCTAATGTTTTGTCTTCTTCTTCTCTTCCGTCGACTATATTATTATTATACCCTGTTCAGCCAAAGCGGTTATAATCGGGGTATATTGTGCATTAGGTTTTTCGTTGCTAGTCCTGAAAAGGACTGGTCCTAAGAAAGACCACTAGCTGACTCTGGATTCCTCTCGTTGTTGTCTGTTCGTGGTATCTTGGGGTGTTCAATAGTGTATTTCGCCTCCAGTCTCGCTCGTTTGGTGGCAGCCCTGAGGAGGGCTAGTCCTAAAAAGGACTACTAGCTGGCTTGTGTGCTTTTGTGTGTTTTTAACCTTCTCGTTTCTGTTGCTTGTGTCTTCCTTTTCTCCTGTACCTGATATAACGCTTTTTCTTTTATTGTGGGGAGTAGCTTTTCTAGCATTTCATCGATGACTTCTTCGTTTGATTGGTCGATCATTTTAGTTTCTCGTGTGTTGTTAGAAGTAGTTTCCTCAATGGTCATTCTTTCTGCTTCTATTCTTTTGAGTAGTTCTTCGTTTTCCTCTTTCAGCTCTGTCAGCTTCTTGACATCTGCTTCTACCTGCTGCTGAATTCTGTTCATGTCTTCCATCATATTTCTAACGTTCTGTAGGTTGGGAGCCGCGCTGGTGTAATGGCTACAACGTTGTACTGGCGACCAGGTTTTCAAGGTTCAAGCCCGGGCGTCAGCGTTTGAAGGAATGTTTACGACCGGGAATTTGACTGAATAACCTGAACGGCTCCTGCACATAAACCCCCTGTGGATGGGAAGGAGCGAAGCTCCTGACCGGGTTGGAAGGAAGGTCCACTGACCCCCCAGCCTTGCAATGACATGTCATTGGGCCAACAGGGCTGGAAAGCTCGAGTGCCGCTGGTTAGAGGGAAAAAAAACGTTCTGTAGGTCTGTCATGTCTTTACCACTGTCGGTTTGATCTTCGGGAGTCTGCCTGCTTCTGTTCTCGACCTGGAGTTTTATTTTTATTTTTTTAACATCCGCGGTCAGCTGATGCAGCTGTCTTCCATCTGTTGTGCGCTGTCCGTTCGCGACATCCGCAGCCACTCTGTGTTTTGCCTATCTGAAGGGGATGTTTTTGGACACCGCTTCCTTCAGTATGCTCTTAGTTTCCTGGAACACATGGCAGCCTCGGTACCTTGCCCCATGGTTTCCTGGAACACAGGACAGCCTCGGTACCTTGCCCCATGGTTTCCTGGAACACAGGACAGCCTCGGTACCTTGCCCCATGGTTTCCTGGAACACAGGACAGCCTCGGTACCTTGCCCCATGGTGTCCGAGACAGTTTGCACGTGTACGAATCGCTTTGTAATTGTGGTCCTCCTTCGCCCTGGGGCAGTCGCCATATTGGTGGCGTCCCGCACAATACCGGCAGACTGTATCTCTCCTGCATGTTTTCTTGGTGTGGGGAAATTGCTGGCAGTTGGAGCACTGCATCACCGGAGGGATATACGCTTCTGTTCTTTTTTACGTATTTCTGAGTGTCAGTCTTTCAGGTCTTGTCGCTCCTTCAATAGTTACTACCACCAGATTGGTATCTTTTTTATTCCATGTCTTTGTTACTTTCGACTTGTATGATTTGGGAATTTGCGTTTTCAGTTTGTAGGCAACTTTGGTTTACCGACCATCTGGTATCGACCCCTCTTAGCACCAATTTCTTTGTTGTCTTGCCGGTCTCCATCACTACTTTTATCTGGTGGGACAGCATGAATTCTTTCGGTCCGGACTCCAGTTCTGTCATCAGCGAAGTTGTTTTTTATTCGTGCTGTTGAGAGAAAGCACGACTCCCTTTTCGTGTCTCCCTACTTTAGCGATGCCTCTCCTGCCTGTTATCGCTTCGAAGATACCGATCATTTTATTGTCGGGTAGGACCCTGAGCGAGGCATTACCTGCAGACACCTGGGTGATCTTAATAATCATCTCCTGTAGTGCCTTGTGAGAACCGGCATTGCTTGGCTTGCGCAGGTGACACGCTCTGATTTCCGTCTGCGTTAGAGCGTGTGGTGTGTGGGACGGTCTCACGTTCTGGTTTGTTGACTGCTTCTGATCACGTTCTGTAGTTGTTGCCTGATCACTACACAATGGAGCCTCTACTACGACGTCTTGCTTTGGTGGTGATTTTGCCGTCATCGGAGTTTGGAGAAGCTTCCCTGGAGTAACCACAGCTGTCGACTCGGCATCGTGTGGTAGTGGCTTCGGGGATGTTTTCTGGGTCGTAGGTGTTGTAGTCTTCTGACTTTTTTCTATATTCTGGACTGTCATCGGGGTTTGGTGCAGCTTCTCTGAGGCTGACAAGTTTTCTGCTGTCGATTAAGCTCCTCTCTTCTTCTCTCTCTTCTTTCCTGCATCTGGTGTAACGATCTCAACATGTCTTCAAGTTCAGGGTCTTCATCCTCTAGGCCAGGGACGTTTGCATCTGCCACCTCCTCTGCCCCGCCAGGAGTCGGGCCACTCAGACTCTCAGTTGGGCCGCCACCCGTCACAGCTAACTCCGTCGTCGTGTCAAGAGTTGCATTGTTCGGCTTCTGAGAAGGACCGGTCCCGGCGCGAGTACTTGGGGCAGTCTTGCTCTCTGGCTGTCTGTCTTTGTCCTTTGAAGGCTCATGTTTGCTGTCAGGTATTGTCGGGCTTCTATAGATTTGTCTCTTTTTGGTTTGTGGCTTGGTACGAACCATTTTTGTATATTACTGTCAAACGTCAAACTCTGGTAGATGTCGCTTCGACCATCTAGGACGACAAAGAAATAGCGTAGAAAAAGTAGCTGAGTCTCAGGCATGTTTTGGCAAGGGCGTTGTATGAGAATATATGTGGGGAGGGAACTCAGGGAAGGATAACGTGAACAACGTCAAGGGGGAAAAAAAATAAGACACTGGTTCACGTGCACGACGAAAAAGTTTATTAGCCTTACTGTCTATCGGTGTTACCCATAAGGCTGCTCTTAATTCTTTATTTCGTAGTTACAATTCAGTAGCCTAATGTTTCTAACCAGTATTCCCAGTATTCTCGTGTAGTAAATCAATGACCCGCGATATCTAATAAAAAATACATTAAGAATGACACATTCGCTGAAGCAATTTAGCTCACCTGGTTAAGTAATGCTTTAAAGCAGGAAATGTGACTGCGAGGTGACAGCAAGAAAAATAAGAGAAAAGAAGAGGATAGGAGAGGAATGAGGACAGATCGTAATCTTCTTGACCGCTGGTTGTCACAAATTCAAACTGAGAATCATCAAATGATACACATATTCTTCATTGTTATATTGTGTAGAAACATGGACGCACCTCTGATTCATGCTGTAGTAAAACTAACTCCGTGTAAAACCTCCCCGCTCAAATTCCCCCATGCAAAAGCTAGTAACGTAAATTCAACACTAACAAACCCCACTACTATATTTGAAAATTGCCAAGGGCAAAAGGCAAAACGTCTGCTAAGATTTGGACACAGTATTTGAATTTTCTCTACTATTATCGTTTGAAAAAACATTACCCTTCCCCAAATCGTATACATACCCGCCCTATTATTTAGTGGAGGTTGTAACTATAAATAACTCCAAATATTTGAAATTATGCACCATTTACTAGCCTAACAGTCCACGATTGGCCCAAGATTTGAATCTTCAAAGACAAGCGTATTGTGTCCCATCCCCCAACAACACGCAGCTCGCGTTTCCCTTCCCAATATTTTATGACGAAACCCGAAAAGTTGGCAGAAGAAAAAAAAAAATACTTGTTACCTCGTCTTGAAACGGGAGAGAGGGGAAAAAGTGGGGGGTAAAATGGAAAGAATCAAGGCTAACTTATGCTTTTGAAACTGAAACCTAATTTGTGCAGAAAAAAGGGGAGAGAGAGAAACTTAGATAACTTATATAGAGGGTAAATAAAATGGATGGATGAATTATAGCGATAATATTGTTTATTAAAATACCATACTATTCCCTTATAATAAATTATCTTGCCATATAGAAAAGTATTTTGTTCAGAATAAATATAGAGAAAAAAGGCATAGATGAAAACGATGACAAAGAAGATTTAGATGAAAACTAGACAGGGTGATAGAGGCATAAGGGCAGTTTAAGAATCACTTTTAAAAATTGAAATCGACCCAATAATAACCGAAATATTGTAGAAACTAAAAATTGAGACGGACTGACAAACACACTGAGGAATGCTCAATTTTGAAAGTCTTCGAAAGTTACATTTTAGGGGACGCTTTTTTGAACAGTCAAATTTGCTTGACTCGTTTGATTGGTTAATGATAGTTTAGAAGAGGGGGGATAAAACTAACGCGTTACCAGAATACGCTGCCACTTGAGAAAAATATTTCAACATAGTAGTTTAAATCAGACGCATAGCAGTTGTGACCTTAATGCCTTTGCAGTCTGGGCGACAGCGATCTACACCTGTGCCAGTGATCGCCAGTTAATCTTACTTTTGTGTGACATATTTCATTGATTGCGGTAAGATAAATAATTTTATTGATATATTTTGTTAATATGTAGAGGAAAACCCAGATAGGGAGCCAAAATTTGTGTTGTGCGACATTGCCATGGGAAAAGAATTACGACATTCCAGCAAGCATGCCTAAGCAGAATTATTGAGAAACGAAAGTAAATTCAGGTTGAATATTGCCATACAAAAACCATTACGACTGTAAGTCCAAAAAGCTATTCGCAGTATTCTGCAGTACCACAGTGTTAAACTCAAGCCTGAAAACATACTTAGAATGATTGCACAAAAGAATTAACTGGTTTCAAGAAGACAACTGTATACCTATCTGATTGTATAGAAGAAAATCATTGTTTAAGTGACAGGGGCGTTGCAGCCATATGGAAGAAGAATGTAAACACAATACAGAGTGAAGTCAAATAAATTAAGGGCTAGTGCCAATGTTTGCACACGAGCCTGACCACGGATGATGGTAAGTTTGAGTAATTGTGGAAATATTATTAGCCAGCATATAAAAGTAGAGGAACGTCCTTCTGTTTCAGGGTTATATTGCCTGTTACTAGCTGGTGACAGAAAAACCTATTGAAGACAGAATTGGAGGAAGAGAAAGCCTCAACAAACTGTATGCTGCATTTTATGGCCAAAGAAAGATCTTATGCTGACATTTATATTATCTACTGAAACCTACGTCAACTAGAAACATCAGGTGAAGTCCCCTTACGTGGGCTCTGAGAACTTATTCAATAAAAATGTCCACATGTGTACTATCTTATTCGTGGGCATGATGACAAAAATAGTCCTTCCCACCATTGACTTTCACTTTTAGACAGTACTGCATCAGTCTGTGTTATACACCTACAGTGACATTTGTTTATTATCAAGATATGGACAAAGATTCCTACTTATTTATTTATTATATGTAAATACAGGTCTCTTCATTTTTAACCATTCCTGCCCCAAAAAGATTTGAGGGGACAGGAAATTAAAATTGTAAAATAATTATCTAAACTTAACCCCAGTCTTTATTAATTCAATTTCATTGAGTTACAGTTGTGTTTGTTTTATGCACTTATCACTATACTTGCATTACCCTAGACGCGTAACCATATAAAACACATAACAATATCATAAAATATTTCCCGGAGTGAGATCTTAGAGAGGTAGCGGATAGGTACCCTGAGAATACATCATCATCAACAATTAGACTAAGGGACTTACATAGCTTGACCTCACTCCGAGTACACGTAGCTTGGTAACATCTATAACCTCTCTGGCACACACGTCACACATGCTATACAGAGCGTCTACAAGTCTTGCAGAAATTGTGTGAGGACAGCAAACCATAAGTCAGAAGAGTTCAGGACCACCACTGGTATAAGTCAAGGTGATATTTTATCACCTTACCTTTCCATACTCCTCATAGACGATGTCATTAAGGCATGTAAGGAGAGAACAAGAAAGTATTCAGTGGGGTACTGGAAGATGAGACAGGTCTATATTTCAGAGCTGGCATTTGCTGATGATGTTGCCCTGATTGATAAATCAGAGGCACATCTCCAATCCAACATGCAAGTCTGGAAGGAAGAGCTGGAGAAGAGAGGGATGGTCATAAGCAGCTCTAAAACAAAATCCATGGTAATATCACGAGAAGAAAGAAGACATCAGATTAAGCTGGGAGAACAGGTCCTGGAGCAGGTCGACCACTTTAAATACCTCGGAGCTATTATAGACCGAAAGGGAGGCATCAAAGAAGAGTTGGCCACTCGAAAAGCAGCAGCTGGGAGACTTTTTCAGGCCATAAATCGAGGATTCCTCAGCAAGAGAGAGGTTGGTAAGAAAACGAAGATGGCTGTATACCGCTCCACCTATGTCCCAGTCTTGACATATGGATGCGAGTCATGGGCAATGACTACAACCCACAAAAGCCAGATCCAAACCTCAGAAATGAGGTATCTGAGGAAGGTGGTTGAAGTAACAAGAAGAGACATGGTACGCAACCAGACGATACGTCAAGGCCTTAAATCCTACCCCCTGCAGACCCAAGTAGAACAGTCCCAATTAAGATGGTTTGGCCATGTCTGCAGAATGGGAGAAGATCGGCTACCACGACAAGCATGGGAAAAAAAGAGCCAAGGATCCAGACCCCCAGGACGACCCAGAGTCAGCTGGGAGGACAACATTAGACAATCTTTGAAGGACCGATGACTAGAATGGAACCAGGCCAGGAGGAAGACAGCCGATTGGATAGTCTGGCGCTCTCTCTTCCAAACCTCTACACCTCACGGTAGAAGGGGAACGACTAAGTAAGTAAGTAAGAAACATGGACAGTGAACAAGCAATCAGAAGAAATAAAACCTAAATTGCTCGTGTCAATTCTAAACTGTGCAAGGAGATTGTGTATTACCAAAATGTTGGGGTAAATGTAACCATTATTTTACAAATGTCAATTGTGACCTGTTTCGTGCTAAGTGGTTATATATGAGGCTGGCAACGAAAATAGTATATTTATAAACCACTACAGCAAGGGCTGGTGATTTCTTCTCGCTAGTCGTGCGGAAAACCGACAGCAGAAGTGACCCCAGACTCAGTGATGATTGATGATTACATCACATGTGCCTAAAGTGTATAATATTTTGTGAAATGTATCACTTTGTTAATTGTAACTCAGGCAACTCATTATTCTCGGCATCCAGACACATTTTCTCAGTTTAATACCCGGAAGAATATTGGTGATTTTTAATTATCTTCCCTGAGCTACACTGTGTACTTGGGAATTTAATTCTTCTGAGAGATTAACACTGGTGGGTGCGCAGCGCGAATGCGCCTGTTAATTTGGAACCCACAAATGTACTTAGCAGAGGCATTTGTTTTTCTATTTTGTCTAATAAGTTCGTGGAACGAAGCTAGTTGTGAATGAAAAGCAGGGAATCCATACAAACCGTCTAAATCGGACCAGTTGTGTGAAGAAGTGCCCTCATGACCAAGAAGTAACGAAAACCACAGTGCAGGACCCCCTTATATCAGTTAAGTGCTTATAAAAAGGCACCAGCAACAGGACATAATTTTCTGAACTATATCCTCACCCTAATTCTCCGTGAAGAGAAAATTTGATTCCAATATAAAATTTACCAGCATTTCATTTATTTTAAACTTTTAATACTCATTGATTATTGAATTTGTTACCTGTTGTTTTAAAACTAAACAATAGTTGTTTATTCAGTTATTACATGTATGAAAGCAAACGTATGAACCAGAATATTTAATATACATCTAGACATATATTTACCTCTAACCAGAGCAATACCATTTTAAGAGGAAATTCGCTGAATTAACTTAGCTGGGGCTTGAACGGGCTAAAAACCATTGCATAAATCCTTCACAAAAGGCGACGGACAGATGTAAGTTAACAAATGTTCAGCGCTAAGCAGCATTTTTCTTGACTTCTGAATTATCTCGTGAACAGTCCCATAAGGTCGAAGCGCCATTACCCTTCTATCTACATCTCTGCCAAGAGTAATCTTGTGCGAAGGTAGACACATTTGACGACAAATTTAGATACTCTTGAGTTTTGGCCACTGTTGGACCACTACTGCAAAGCAAGGGAGGCAATCCGTGACAAAAACCACATTCCCAATATGCTCACACTGGCCGTGTAACCGGATTCTTAGTGAAACAGATGAAGAAAAAATCACTACCATTAACAAGACAAATACACTAACACCAACACAACGGTCTTCACGAAATAAAAATTAAACGTATCCAATAACACACCCTGTGCAGTGTTGTCACTCTCAATTATTGAGAAAATCATAGACAGTGACTTCCAATAAAAACAGCAAAACATGAGTGGCAACTCTGACCTTATATGAGGCCAATAATCCCAGCGCCGAGACCTTCGGTAATCCACGAAAGGTCAAGCGAGAAACGTCTGTACAGTCCTGCCAGCAGTCGGTGGGTGCATTCCGCGTAATCACACTATTGATTTTCGTTCACACCCCTTCAGCATTCTCATCTGTCACTCTCCTCCCCTGAACCCAGTTTTAAACACACACGTGCACACACACACACGTAGCAGAGAGATACTGCTAATGGCTGGGGTAATGGAGAGCTTTCGTGTGTCTGAAGGTGTCTATGACACGTCTACGCCTGCTCGAGTAATCGCATTAATGTCGTACGCCCGGCTCGAGAGTACGGGTGTTAACAAATTCGTCACCGGCTCACTCTGGTGTTAAATAAGGGCTTAGGTGGTGTTTATTTACCCTCGTCTGACTTTACCCAAAAATATTCTTCCTCCTTTCTCCTCGACCAATCAACATCAGCCATTGTCTTTCTCTTCCAACTTTAACAGCAGCCTCAGCAAATGTTTTTGTTGTAAGTGACGTGGTAGTGATCTTTGCGAAGAAACACCCATGCAACAAATAAAGACATCCTTGGCATACTAAGAATGAAAACAGAAATAATGAATGAGATCGAAGTCAGACAGATGCAATATTTTTGTTATATAAACAGACAAAACACCTTGCTGGGAGAAAGAAAAAATAACGTAATGGAAGGAAGTGTTGAAGGTCAACATGCAAGAGGAAGCCAACGCTGTAAGTGGGAAGACAGGATCACGTGATGGGCAGGAAAGAGTGTCTATCAGAGTGCACCATCAAGACAGAAGACGTTGAAGCCGACCTTCGATGTGAGGAGATGTCAATAGCCTCGACCTGACCACTGCTTTCTATGAACATATTCAAGCTTAAGTATGAGAATGAACGAAGAAGATAAAGATCAGATCATCTATTAACGATATAATGTTGCAGATCTTAGGAAACGGGTGCTTATCCAGAATATAATTAATAAGGTATGACAGGATCCAATGTAAGATTCAAGGAAGAACCAACAATAGAAAATGATATAAAACAGACGGTGCTTGCCTAAAGACACAGTAAGAAAGCCAGCTACCATAATCGTCACTTAGTCTTTATCTAGGCTATAAGGCAGTCTTTATCCAGGTTATAAGGCAGTCTTTATCCAGTGTCGCGAGAGGTTCAGATGTTATTAAATGGAAAAATATCCTGGACCAAAAAGATGTATCAGATGATACCAAGATAGGGCCAGATAAGAGACTGCTCTTATAAGAAATACCCCCTTCTCTGAAAAAAATAAGGGTGTATCGACATCAACAGTGGGGTCAAGCTATGTAAACCTTCAAGTATGATGATAGTGTTGGTTACTGAAGATCTATATGCTACCTCTCCAGATCCCACCTTGAATAATGATTATATAGCTGTTTTAATGGCTAATTGTCTAGGGATAAATTGAATTATTAATATGTAATATCTATAAAATAGAACATTAACTCAATTAGAATAATTAAGTAAGTCTGGGTGAAAGTATTTACAATTTATTGATCCTATACCGTTTCTCTTTTCGGTTAGGAAAATTAAAATGAATTTAAAGGTTATATACACAATCAAATAAATAAATATGGAATATTCTTCTCCATAATAGTACTATGATAAATTGTTAGTTATAATGTCAATTTCTTTCTTTCACATAAGTAGTATCACTTTCACTGGCTTGTAAAGTAATATTAATTGAATATAGTCCTTAGTTAGTCATCATTATAATGTTTTTAATATGTGTGGTTTCTTTATTTTAATATGTGGCTTCTTTGTTTAAAATTTGTGGCTGGATAATCTGATCAGTGGAACTAAGCGTCCACTTAGCTTTTGAAATATTGAGCAGCATCCATCTATAGCCAGGATTACACAATCTGTAACTTCAGGCTGTGAAACTTTGGTCGAGTTCTAAGTATATGAAGAACTGTATGCACCAACAGAATTCCTCTCAAGTAGATGTCTCGTAAACTTGTGGTAATACCAGGACAAAACCTGCAATGAAAAAAACAATCGCAATCCTTGTAGGATCCAGCACCACTCCATACACACATACAACACCACGTACAAACATAATTCAGACATTCTGCTAACAGTTTGCACAGGACAATTTACCTCAGTACCCTACAGCTAGTTCAATGTGATTACTCTTTTCCTTAATACATCCTAAGTTAGATCCATTAGTCCATGATTGGCTTCCATACGATGATTGGGTTAAGTACAAAATAGTAAGTGACATCTTGATTACATCGTGTTAATCAATCCTGTCATCCTATCTTATGTTCGTGAACAGTGTGTCGTTCCAGTATGAAATACTCAGTCAAATACCGTAATAAACTTACAGTCGTATTTGTGCCATAATTAGCAAATATTCTACACTGTTTCCAATGCTGGCTTTTGTCTCTAAAATCACACATGTTTGCAAGCAAGCCCGGCAGCACATTCGTCCTGTAGTTTTTTTCCTTTTCATCGAACACACAAGTGGATATATACAGGCAAATAACATAATTATATATATAAATATATAAATATAAATATAAATATAAATATAAATATATATATATATATATATATATATATATATATATATATATATATATATATATATATATATATATATATATCTTACCCTCAGGCAAACACACATAAGCTGATACAGGCTTTAAATGGTCCTCTAGGTCTGCTGCTAGACACAGCGGCAAAAGTATTTGACAGCATACGTTTTGCGCTCTTTTCATTTCATCTCGTGTTTTGAAAATAGTAGTGGCGTAAATCCGCCAAGTTCAAGGTCTTATATAGCACCTTGCCCGCCCAATCGGAGACTCGGTCAAAACCGGTGTTAAGAATCTAAAACCTAAACGTTTTTCTGCCTTCCCGTACAATGTGTATAATTTTAAATATTATGTATCTATCTTATTTCTGAACCGCTTTTAATCATTTAAAGTTATAATAATACTGTGAATTTATATCTTTCTTTCTATCTATTAATTATTTAGCTAGCACAGTGCATTTAACTCTATGCAGACTTTAACTAATTAAGTCTGACTAATCCTGATGTAACACAGCTCGTTTATTCGATATTTCTATCTTACTAAAATATTATTCGATAAAGAGCTTACACCTACCTCTAAAGTAATATCCCCGTTGTTTAAACTAGCTTTAACTTTCGTTTAAATATCTTTAATCTTTGAGAAATTAAATATCTTCGTAATTTCAGTTGCACAAAATAGGCCTCTATATTAAGCATAATAGGTTTCCTTATATACACCAGAAAAAGGAGCGTTCTCATTGGCTGTTATTTCGGACCGTATTATCCTATTATTGTGAGCGGTAAAGGTCAGAATATTTAGAATTCGTGATGTGAGACAGACGTCATTTCATGACATCCAGGCTATAAGGCAGTCTTTATCCAGGTTATAAGGCAGTCTTTATCCAGGTTATAATTAGAAGTGTGCCTACATTTTCTGTCTTTACTCTATAGCGTTTTAAAATTACATTTTTTGGGGGGTCTGAAAGTCCATATTCTTTGTATGAATTTCTGCATTTTACCTCAATAATATCCAACGATGGAAATGCAGATTAATATGTGTAGGTAGTGAAACGAGATGTCTGGGAAGGACATGTGGCAAAACATGGACAAGAAATGACACAAGTCGCAAGTGGAAAAACTTTGAAATAAGCGTTAAAAAGGAAATAAATAAGAAAGAATAGAATGACACAACTTAGGTACCTGACCAGTGAGACTGTCAAAACTAGCCTTTATTTCAGAATTAAAGAACAAAATCAAAGTGGCAGCCCATGCCATGGATAACTCGATCATGCAAGGACAACATCTAAATTATCACCACGACTACCCGATTTGCCTTATACTGCCATGCCACGTATTTCCGTATACCGCAGTAAAAGACCAGGACCGATACACAAAAATGATGATGATTTATTTGATGTTGTGAGTTGGTCAGTCTTTTCTGCATGACATCCACTGTTATTAGTTTACCTTCCTGTCCACTAAAACTGTAGCTGGAAATATCGTAGTTTCCAGGACAATAGCGCAGCTGAATATGGTCTATCTGTGCACGCAAAGTAAGTTACTTCTGGGAAGACCATTTACATCAACGCTGTAAAACACGCATTCGCATACGCCTTTTTTTCGTTCACTCTCGCATAACCCCATTTATTTCATTTACAAATCTGGCGGTCTGTCTAAGGCTTCCCTCGTCGCCATACAATTTCTTTTTCAAATGGTTTCATGTAGGCCGTGCTCGCAATCTGCCCCTGCATCTGTACATTCTTTTTCATAAGACTTAGAAAATATTGACTGCAGGATTACAAAGGAAAGGAACACCAGAAACTGAACGCTACGGTGAAAAACATAAATAAAATAGCACTAGTTGTACAGTCGATGCTATTAGAATCACAACAGGTCTATTCAAAGTGGCCACACAAGGCCGCAGCTGGAATGGCTGCGTCTGAACTGCTCTGGTCACTGGACGGACGTTCCAGATGTCTTCTAATTGTTTCACGGCATCAAGAGTAACAAAGAACTGGTAATGTGAGAACAGTGACAAGAGACTGGGCACGTGCTCTGAAGATAGCATTCATCGTCTCATAAAAATTGCAGCTCGTGGCGAGCTGGCGGCTTTATTGTCACACCAGTGCAGGGACAATGACACACGATCATTGTCGTTCAGCTTCCTTTAACAGCTGCATAAAGGCGGCCAAGTCTGGGCAACGCCCGATAGTTGCACCCAGCGCATCCAAGTCAGAACAAAAATAATTTCCACTCTACAAATTTAATAATCGCCCGCTAGGTTATAACAGGGCATCTGATCCAGCATCTTAGAGACTCCTGTTTGTCCTACACGCAGATGGTTCAAAGACCTTTGCCGTGCCCTTTTTGTATTCGCCGTAATCGCCTAAAGCAGTGGTGGCCAAGCTAAGGTTGGCCGAGGGCCAGATTATGGTAAAGGGTAACACCAGAGGGCCAGACCTATAAAATCCTTAAAAAATAACGTTCTGAGATTTAGTTTTACATATATAATGAACCACGTACAGAAAGCAACGGCAAACTACTGTACTGCACATCTGCCAAGACATGTATACCAGTCTTCGGACTGAAATTACTGTAAAAAAAGATACAACTTTAATTTGTTTTGTAATTTGTAATATGACATGTAATTATTTATTTCAAACATACATTTGTGTGTTATTTCATTGTGAAGAGTGTGGCTTCAATCAACAATAAGAGGCCGGCCAAAACAGGTTGGCGGGCCGGTCAAAAACTGGTTGGAGGGCCGGATCTGGCCCGCGGGCCGTAGTTTGGCCACCGCTGGTCTAAAGAATTATGGTGCATCACGAGATTGTCTCGTGATCAAAGAATGTCTCATGATCATTTCTCCTGTACTCATGTTATTTCCTATGACCTTCAACGTTCCACCTATCAAGAAAGCCCGGAAACACATAAGTACAGGTAAACAGTTTTCTTCGTCATTTGCTCTCAAATAACCACATCTACCTCTCTTATAATGCTGGCAGCCCGTCTCAGGCTTCTCTCGTCACCATACAGTTTCTCCCTCAACTGGGTTATATATGTCTGTCCGATTTTCAATTTGTTGTACATATGATATGGTATTTGAGTCTACAGACAGATATGCAGGCTGGAAGAGAAACGCAAAACCGGCAGATTGAAAAAAAAAAACAAAAAAAAAAAAAAAACATAGGAGCAAAGGAAGCACGTTACAATTTACACCAAAAACAGACGGAAAATTCCAGAAACTAAACGTGTCGTATTATTAACAAGTGCCATTTCAGGTGTATTGGAAATGTGCCTAACGTGTAAGCCAAAGAACACTAACTCAGAAACAGTAATGCTCCCTTCTTCCCGTTGACCGCACTCGCAAGCACCTGTGTGCACAGCGCGAATAATCAATCCTGATTACCTTCACCAAAATGGAAAAATTCCGAGCAATTTTGTGTTCGCCATTACCCAGGTCATTAGACTTCGTTTCCACCCCACCTTTACAAATCCACTCTCTCTTTCCTGGCGTGCGTTTGTTAGTTTCCTCCCCTTTAATTGGCCGCCATTCCGGCCGTTTTATTTTCCGACTTCCGTTTTCCGCTCCGTGAACAGAATCGATTTTTTAGAACATCACCATGACACATGTATCAACAAGCATTAAAACTCAACGATACAGGTGATCAGCGGATACGGACAAGAAAGAAAGGAAAAAAAAAGTTCACAGAGAAAGTGGGAATGGATGATAACCCCAGAAACATTAACCCAAGAAATGCGAAGACAATCAACAAGCAACGATAAAGAGTAGTGTAAGCAAAATAATCCAAGAGATAAGACCAAACAACAACATAACAAGAGCGAGGAGAAATAACCCTAGAAATATGAAGCCATGAGAAGCGAAGACAAACAACAGCATAACAAGAGCGAGGAGAAATAACCCTAGAAATATGAAGCCACGAAACACGAAGACAAAGCTACACGCAAAATCAAGAGAGGGAAGAAAAATAATAACCCCTGAATTAAGAGCCGACGAAAAGTGAAGACTAGCAAAATGAAAAGATAAGTGCAGAAACACAATAATAATAATAATTATTATTATTATCATCATCACACAGATCTTATTATTTTTAATGTAAAACTTTTGCCTCGTTTTGGCGAGGCGCGTCCCGTTCAACCTAGTCGGTTATATGAGGGCGCATGTCCAAACATAAAAGACCGTTAGGTGTGGGTTATATTTTTGTACACACAGATCTAAACCCAGGAAACGTAAAGACAAGCTACACGCAAAAATAAACGCGGGGAAATAGTGCGCGAGATGTGAACCCGTGAAAAGTGAAGAGGCCTTTATTCGCAAAGATAAGAGCGGGGGATATAAAAAAATTATCGAAGACACGCATCACGCAACGGTAAAAGTAAGGAAAATACTCGGACAGATGTGAGCCCACGAAACTGGAGGACCAGTAATAAGTAAATGTAAGAGTGGAGTTAAAAAAAATATAGTAAAGCCATAGCAAATACTGCCGCAGGAGGGAGAAATGTTAAAGACTTCACTATACTAGGTTCAGCTTCCAGAGGTGGAATGACCAGTTCCCTTCCTCGCTACCTTTGCCTTCACTAACTTAAGAGCAGAGTCAAGTACCCATTTACAGCCGGGTAGACTGGGGTGTGACGACACCGAGTTTTCTAACCAAGTACCTGTGCCGCGAGAGGTCAGTACTCTAACCACTCTGCCAATCGGACGCACTAACAGTGGGGAACAGACCATAATCCCAGAGATCTGAACCTCTAACACTAGGCGGCAACATCACCTAGTGAAGACAGTTATATTTATTCTCTTATGTGCCACAATTTCCAACTGGTTGCGGGGTCAATCACTTTGAAGGCACCAAGGATGATAGGAAACTCTATACAGAGCGATACAACAGGAGGCAATCTGATCATCAGAAGCAGTCTCCCCCCCCCCGTCGAACAAGTGTTTCGGCCCGTTATTCTCCTTTACACTCTAAGAGGATCCGGCCCACTTGGGTCATGACTCCCAAGTGTCTCAGCCTCCTGTTGTCTTGTATCGAAAACGAACCCATTTCACTTTGGTAGCAACTTTTTAAAAATCCACAACTCCAAGAGCCGTGGAGGCAATTGTGAAAGTAACAAAGAGAAGACAAATTATTGCGGTCGTTCCGCCGCACACCACGACTCGGGACAGACACTGACACACCTGCGCGAAGCCGACGAGGCTGGCCACTGCGCGCTAGCAACTGAAATTCTGCGCCCAACACCTCTTATAATATACACCGTGGGTTGCCCGTAAGTCACAGCCCTTTCACCAGTACACCGAAAAACTCAACGTATCCTTGTTCTCGACTGTTCCCTCAGCCCCAACAGTTTCAATAAATCATACACTGATACAGCCACGAGCCCTCTTGCGCCCACCTCAACAGCCATGACCCTTGCAGTGAACCCAACATGCCTCAGATCCGCGGCCAGATCATTATATTTGGCCGCTTTGAACGAATGTTGCTCGTCCAATCTGGATTCATATGGCACGGTCAGTTCAATCAGTATAACCTGAAGCGATGGTGAAGAATGCAGCACTATATCCGGCCGTCTCCGCGATTTTCTGATACTCTCTGGATATGCCCCTCGTCCAGGTAGGTCTACCGCCATCTCCCAGTCGTTTGCACAGTCAAGAAGAGATGGTAAACTGCTACTTGGTTTACTCGGTTTGGGGTGTGCTGACGTTCCTGCCCTTAGAAAGTATGTATTTGCGGTGCTCGGCCTGGCTTTGCTATTCGCCTTCATTCTTGACAGGTCTATTGTCGCAGCCAGCTCAATTAGCACTTTGTTGTGGCGCCAAGTGTATCGCCCTTGCCCTAATGACACCTTGCACGCTGAGAGCACGTGTTCAAGTGTCTGCCTCTCCTGGCAGAGGGGACACTGCTCATCATCCGACTTTCCCCATCTCACAAGGTTTGTGGCCGACGGCAGCAGGTCATACATTGATCTAACAACGAAGCTGAGCCTAAGAGGTGCCATATGCCATATATCAATCCATGTCAAGGACCTTTGCAGGGCTCCTTCCCATGTAGTCCATTGGCCTTGTTGGGCCTGCTGCACCGCCTTTTGCACCTTCTTACCATTCTCAGCTCCTCGTATCTCCTGAACTACCATGTCTCTGCGCTCCCTGCTTGATGCCTTGGACCACCAGCGGATGTCTCCATGGCCAAATCCCCGTCTATTCGTCTGTGTGTATCCGATTACCTCCCTTAGTTTGAGCGACTCTTGGGCAGCACCAACAGCTTCTTCCACTTTCCACTCCCTCCCTGTTTTCAGTGTTGGTTGAATGGACTTACCCACGCCATCTACCGACTCGCGTAGCATCATTGCAAGCCTTGCCTTTCCTAATTTGTACTCTTCAACAACTGACTTGAGAGGAAGCACAAGTTTTGACTCTTTGCAGTACAGTGCTACGTCTGACAGACCTGGTGGTACCCCTAGCCATTTCCTCATGAACGTGTTGACCTTCTGCTCTATAGCTTCCACTGTACTGGTGCTTATTTCATATATATAAGCAGTGGCCACAGCAACTTAGGTATCAACATGAACTGGAGGCACCACAGTTTGAACTTTCCTAGGAGTCTGCTTTGGTCTATGATCTGTAGTCCTCTGCCAGCCCTTTCTATTGTCTGCTGCACTGCCTTTGAGTCTTTTAATGAGGCATCGTTGTCGTGGAATATTCTAATCCACATATATAAATTAAAAGGTAAATGTAAAGCTTAACAAATAAATTCTAATAAAGAAAAGAGCAATGGTAAAATAACAGTGCTGTCACAAGGAATGTACTCGAAATCCCCTTTGTTTTATGCTTCGTCTGCAAATTGTAACGCTTTCACGTTGATAGTAAAAGCCTACTATATTATTACCCGCTTTCTTCAATGAAACATGTACTAAACTTGAGATACGCAAGCTGAAACAATGACCTAAATTTAATATTTCATTCATCCCATACACAGCGTAACTAAAAGACAGATAAAGCAGGATAGAGAGAAGGGAGAGGCAGAAAGCCGAACGCATGCAAAATTAAACACGCGTTTCGCTATTAATGCCACCCCAACAAGCGTAACGCGATACACAATTACTACTATCACGCGTGTAAGGCCACATGCACTAACTTTTTCGGATCGACAGTGATAAAAGTCACTACCCTTCCCAGAGTTGGGTTTTTAAATCCTGAAAAACTCTTATTAGGAAGATGACAATAGATGGGTTTACGTTTGAAAACATTACAGTACCCAGACAGCACATCTTCGAAACAGGAGGTAGAAGGAATTGCATATTTTGAACGCAGCCACTTAGCTCTTTTAAATTTGTATATTTGGGTTCCTTAGGGTTTGCTGACAAAGAATATGTACAACGTTATGCAAATAGTCTAGGAATTAACAAGTTATAACCAAAATAAAATAGTGGGGATGCCTGACAGCATGAAATCATTTCTGCTCATAAAATTTTTTTATAACGTGTTTGAAAAAACCTTGCGTACGGAAATAGACTACCATGTAAACTCCAAATTGATTGGAGCGCAACAAATATAAGACTAAACACGATTGGTCGGACTATAAATACTATCTTTGGTTGTTAGGGGAGACGTAGGAAGGTAAAATTTTTTCAAACACTTGTCGAAACGTGGCTCCATTGGCCAGACTCGCTGATATAATCACTTAGGAGCGTTAGTTCGAGACCACTAGTTCAAATAAGCTTGATAAAGCAACAGTGCGTTGAAGCCAGCTCATATTTTTGCTAAATAAAAGCCTGGAACATAAGCAGATGGGCATTTGTGCCAGAATTCATTGCTAGTCAACGTATCTGTGTGTATTCTATGAATTGTGGTAAGCTTGAAACATTCAGTATCTTTTAATGAAAATTGAATGTGAATTGTTAATTTATGCCTGTATATATGTGTAGTTCAGTAGCAAACATGATGTAAAGCCTATAATGCTCCAGCCTGAACAGAAGGTGTCGGAGGAAAGTAAAACGGCATGGAATGGCCAAACAGTACACTGACACCTAGATGATTGACTAGAAAGAAATAATGCTGGAAGTGCAGAGGCGTAGTAACCATTAAGGAGGTTAATACTGGTATAAAGTATTTCAGATGAAGCTGACAGTTGGCCTAACGCTCTGAACTCAATGTTTGTGGTGTATTGTGCTCAGTGTAGACTAGAGTATCAATTAGTTATGAAGTAGAAGGTACATCCTTCTTGTTTTCAGGGACCGTGGTCTTGATGGTATTGAGCAGCACCTGGTCAGAGCTTTGCTGAATCCAGAGTCGGACAGCATACTCCTTGGTCCATTTAGCTATCAGTGAGGTGTCTCCAGAGCCCAGGGGAGAATCGAGCAGAGGAGTCTTTTCCTGCCGCCATCACGCAAGATAAGCTGATGTGGCCAGCTGAGCTCAAAATTATGTACCCCCATCTTAAAATGACCTTGTAAAAATAACATTAAGAGGGGAATTAAATTGTTTTAATATCAGGAACTGAGAACATCTCCAATACTAGTTCCAATAAAGACAAACTATTGAAGTCATGATGACAAATACCAACAGAGCTTGAACAAAACAAAACCAGTATTACCTCATATTACTACTACACAACTGACACACATAAGATACTTTTAATAATATATGTCATTACAATATTCATATTGATAAATTCTGTACATATAACTTGTAAGTAAAATTGATTGTGATTCCTGGTTCCCTTTGTATTTGAATCAGGACACATATTCATTCATAACAGCAATGAATACATATTGTTATTTGAAAAGTTATCAGTGACTCCTTTAAGATATCCTTTAGAGTGTTATATGTATGTGAGTGTCACAGTGTTGTCAAGTGTGGTGGAATAAATTAAATTGTTTATCTGTCTGTTGTTGTTATGACTTACACTTCATCATACACATACCCTAGACATACAACGTAGTCATCACACTATTCCAGAATAATTCTGACTGAGGTATACATATGTGGCAGCAAGTAAGGTTATATATAATACACTACTCTTATTAGATATATATATACCTTCACAGCTGATCTCAGTCAGTACACTAAGTCCCCTATACATATTTATAACATCCCACTTCACCACATATATTGGGGGCTCGTCCGGGATTTTGAATCTCTACCTATTAAAAATAGTTGGGGTAATTCACTTCAGGGAATATAAGAATTAAAAGGTATCCTTGGGTGGAATTAAATAAGGTTGAGCTCACGGTGCCTGTGTTGTCCATTAGATATATATTTAGAGATTGAATTGTTGGTTAGACATTGTATAAATTTACCTGATAGACAATGGCGGACCTGGCCAAGTTTCGATCTGCTGCTGTTCAGACTGCAAAAGAGTTAGGATTAGATGGGCAAGTTATGGTTGCCTATGTCACTACGGAATGTGACAAATTTATTGAACGCGAAGAAAGAAGGTTTGAAGCCGAAAGAAAGTTAGAGGCTGAAAGGGAAATTAAGAAGTTACAATTTGAGGCTGAGGCTGAGACTAAGAGGTTGCAGATTGAGGCTGAGGCTAAGAAATTGGAAGCAGAAAGAGAAGACAAAAGATTAGCTGCAGAAAGAGAAGACAAGAAATTAGCTGCAGAAAGGGAAGCAGAAGATAAGAGATTACAAAGGGAACATGAGTTACGACTAAGGGAGTTTGAGTTTCAGGGCCATGCTCCTGAAAATGGTGCCAGTCCCTTTGCCTCTGATGCCACTGCTAGCCAAGGAGCCTCAACCTCAGCTATGAATTTTCATTTAGATCATTTTGTTGAGAAAGACGATGATATAGAGAGCTACCTAAATAGGTATGAACTATTAGCTACCACGTATGGGTTAGAGAGAGAAAGGTGGAGCTTAAAGTTATCTCAAGGACTTCGTGGGGCAGCTTATGAAGTTTTTGCAAAAATGAGCAGAGGTGATCAGGAAAATTATGACATGCTAAAGCAGGCTCTTTTGTTAAGATATGAAAAGAATGCAGAATTCTATAGGAAAAAATTTAGGAATGCTAAACTACTGTCAGGTGAAACCTATCACCAGTTCTCTGCACGAATAGAGACATACTTGGAGAAATGGACTTCTCTGGGGAAAACCCAAGATCTTAAGGAAATGGTCCTTATAGAGCAATTAAGAGAGTCCGTGGCTCCAGACCTGAGAAAGTTTCTCATGGAACAAGGTGCAGAGAGGCTGGGTGAGTTGCTAAATGTTGCTGAAAGGTATCAAGCAGCTCAAGCAGAGGTAACAGGTAATAAAAAGAAACAGGTGGATAACTTTAGGGCACCACAGAACTTTAATAAATTTGATCCTAAGGATCAAAATAAAGGTAAGCACCAATTTGATAGGCCACGGTATGAAAATAAAAATAAATTCCCACAATTCGATGAAAGGAAATATGATGAAAGAAAATCTTTCAACCAAGGAAAAAGGTGGTGTAAAAATTGTCAGATGGACAATCATGACACTGACCGTTGCAGAAGGAAACCTGTGTATATGGCCACCCCTCAGGTCAGGTCGACCTCAAGACAGGAGGAGGATATTATGTTGGATACCACTCCAGAAGAGATGAGGAAGGCACAGGCTGGGGATAAAACACTCAAGCCTTGTTTCAGAAAATTGTCAACTTATCATACAACTCCAGGCAAGGGAGATTTTTACATGAAAAACAAGTTGATGTATAGGAAGACTGGAGCTAGATCCAAAGGTCAGGGACAGCTGGTACTTCCTAAAAGATATAGGGCAGACTTAATAAGGAGCCTACATGTGAAACCAGATGGGGACCATGAGAAGATAGGTACCATCATTCAAAAGGTGGCCCACAATTATTATTGGCCCAAAGCAAGATGGGACATTGAGAATTTTGTAGAAAGGTGTAGCATAGCACATGAGGGAACACCCACAAGTGGGAACATGGATCAGGACCTGGACACGCCACGGGGCAAAATTAGGCCTGATAATAAAAAGAAAAATAGATTTGATAAAGTGGACCAAATGGAATGGGAAGCCCCTTTTCACGGACAAGCTTCACTTAACTGTTTTACAATGGCCACTATGCGGAGAGTGCAAAAAGATGTCTTACCCCAGGATAAGCCGAAAATCCCTCAATCGGACTTAAACAAACTGGAGGAAGAGGATGTAGAGAGGAAATCTCTCATCAAGAATTTTAAGTGGGGAGACAGCCCCAAGAAAAGAATTGGTAGCGGTCGTTTTGTGCATGATAATTCTGGGAGGAAAAATCATCACTATAAAGCTTCGAGTGGAAGAGACCATACTGGTGCATGGACAAATAGGTCCACACAATTAAAGGTCCATATGTAGCTTTGTTAAGAACGTGGACTGATGAAAAGGCAGAGGAAAACATTACATCTTCATACCAATATGTGAATGAGCTGACCACTCGTTTAAAAAAACTGGCTGGAAACTTGCCAATGAAAATTTGAAACAAGCCAGGAAGAAACATGCTGCCTATTATAACGGAAGGCGAAAGACAGAAATTTGGCTGTGGGAGAGAAAGTACTGCTTCTTTTGCCCGGGAGTCAGAATAAGTTACAAATTGGATGGCAGGGTCCATATACAGTTCTAGAGAAGATGTCTAGAACAAATTATAAGATAGATAAGAAGGGGAAAGAAAAAATCTATCATGTGAATCTCCTGAAGAAATATTTGGAAAGAGAACATCAGGAAGAGACCCACTTGTTGACCTTGTCCATCGCCATGGAGATGAAAAAGGAACCACTTTCATCATTTGAATATCCATTACACCCCTGTGAGACAGCAGCACAGGTGAAAATCAGTACACATTTAACGAAAACTCAGAAAGAGAGAGTGCAACAGGTTCTAAATAATCATGCAGAGGTGTTAACAGACCGACCAGGGCATACAAACCTATTGGAATATGATATGAAACTGAGAGACCCCACACCTGTCTGTATGAAACCATATTCGATTCCGTTTGCTAAGGAGAAAGCTTTGAAGGAAGAGATAGACTATCTATTGAAGGAGGGAATTATTTCACACAGTGAATCCTCATATAGTTCCGGTGTTGTACTCTTAAGGAAGCCCTCTGGAGAACATAGACTCTGTATAGATTACAGGAGACTGAATGCTATTACAGAAGGACAGGTGGATCCATTGCCGGATACAAATCAGCTGTTTGCCAGACTAAATAAAGCTAAATATTTCTCAAAAGTGGATCTGAGTAAAGGATATTATCAGATTCCAGTAAAGCCTGAGGTTAGACCATACCTAGCTTTTAGTACCTCAGAAGGACACTATGAGTTTAATAGATTGCCATTTGGATTGAAGAATGCGCCTAGTGTCTTCTCTAGAATGATGAGAAAATTATTGGACCCTCTGAATAATCCATGTATAACAAATTTCATGGATGATATCCTGATAGCAACAGAAACATTTGAGGAACACATTGACTCTCTGAACATGCTGTTTGATCGACTTAGGGAGGCAAATTTAACAGCCCGACCAACCAAATGTTGCGTTGGATGTAAAGAATTGGAATTTTTGGGACACACAGTTTATCAGGGAAACATGACCCCTGACCCAAAGAATTTAGAGAAAAAGTCAAGGAATTCATAGTAAGGGACGGAATGCAAAGTAAAAAGGTCTTGTTTAGGTTGCAACTCTACTTACAGAAATCAGATGCATTGGATGGGGAATTAAGCCCAGTGGGGGCATATGTGCATGCTATGCCATAAAAATTGAAATAAGAGGCAGAAATTCAATTAAACTCTATACTAGCCGCAAAAAAGACATTGTTTTGCAGTGTAATAAATGGGCAATAAATGCGAAGAATTGGGGGGTCAATATATTTAAATCTGTATGGGGAAGGCCTTTAAAAGCTTGCAAAATCCCTTCTCATTTGGAACTAGACTGTAAAAAGACGGTACAGGGAAAATCGAGTCTTTTGGCACAGTTTAATTAAATTGGGGCCCAAATTTCAGGGGGAAAAATTTTCGCGGGGGATTTTTTAGAGACGGGCGGATTATTAAATGGGAAAAGGGCGATTTTTAAGTTGCTAGGAGCAACGATGGGGGTGGGCAACAAAACCTGTTTTATCGATTGCTATAGGTGAACGGACAGATAGTTGGGTGAGAGTGTATTGCTTAATGGCATGGTGAGGGGAAAAAAACTCTAGGTTATACTTTCCGCATGGTCTTTTGCTTCAGGGTCTTTCCCATTTTAAATATTTAAGGGGGCAATCTGGAGAACGGCGTATGGATATTAACTGGAAAAAAAAAATAAAAAAAAAACCCCAGACCTTTAGTGTCACTCCAGACGCAAGGGGGGTGGGGCTTTTCATATTTCCTTTCAAAATATGGCCGCCCATTCCGTGGTGATGCCAGGAAAAATTATCATTACCGTTAACCAACACCAAGCTAACAAATTAATTATGGAATTTAAGCGATAGGTGTCGCATTCTGCACTTCTAACACTGAGGTCCGTATAATAGGGGAATTATTATCTAAGTGGGCAGTTGAGGGTAATAATAATGAGAACAGTAATACAGAGGGGAACAAGCTTGTTTTACCAGACAATTTGTGGAGGGGGTTCGGATGCTGGAGTTACGGGTGACGAAAATGAGCGCGCCGTTTTCTAATTAGGTTTCCACATAATGCGACTAAAAATTGCGGATTTAAGGTAAAAATTCGTATATGTGCAACGTGGGCCAGTAACAAAAAAAAATAAAAAATCATAAACCCCAGTGAGAAGGGGGGAGCAATATATTGGTCTAAAAAATAACCAGTTATGGCTTGTTCAACTAAAAAGGAAGTTACGGTCGAGCGTAAAAAAATTCCCTTGTTTTTTTTTTAGACTGCGATATAAAGCCAATAGGTTGAGGTAAAACGATATTCACCGTGTTATTGGGAGTAGTAGACGATTTAAAGGGGTGGGTGCCTGCTACTTGGGCCAAAAAAACAGTTGACACGGCGGTTTCCCCAAAAAAAAAAAAAACACTTACACATAACAAAATGTTGCTGCCCTTTTCTTTTAAAAGGATGGGAGTGAGACACAAGGACCTTTGGGAAAAAAAATTTTTGCAAGGTTGGACCAAGATAAACTTTTAAAAATTTTTATTCCCATTTTCCATGGGGGGGTTCTTTTTTATTTATTATTACCACTGGCGGTTTAATACCAAGAAACCGGACCGAAGTGTGTGTGACTCAAGAATGAGGAGGATCACATATGACAGGGGGGATAAGGCGGGGGGACTTAGGGGAGGCGCAAGCGGAGGTGAGGGGCAGGGGAAAAGTACTCCGAACAAAAAAACCCTTTGTTTATCTATACATTATGTTCACAGGGGGCTGGCGTAATACGCAACAAAATAATGGCTGCCCAATGTATCCCCAGCCGTGTTAAAAAGGTTTCGGATGAGGATTGACAAAGCACCTAGGAAAACCTTTGATTTTTTCAAAAGGATTTGGGGAGGAGCTTGACGTGCTCTAATCAGTGAAAAATAATAATGTAAAAAAAAACCAAGATAATCACCCATAGTAATTAGGTTTTACAATGTCATCTAAAAAATAAAAAAAAAAAAACCCTGAGCTTTTATTAGGAAAGGGATAACAATAGTAACTCGTGGCGAATCTGAGTTTTATCGAGAGCGTGGTTGAAAAACGTGATATTAAAAAACAGTTTTAAAACCAAGGTGGGGGGGTGACCAGTCAACATTTATCGACTCAGGTCCTCGAAACAGGAGGTATAGGACTGGAGGGGAAGTACAGATAAACAAATTTACAAGTATGCCAATTCTTCACTGAGAACGAATCCAGATGCCCCAAGAAGGTAATGTCCCACGAAAAAGAGCTACTTTTCCTGAATTGCGTAATTTATTTTGGGTTTTTCCCTTTATTTAGGGTTGGCTATTGCGAGCGTGTAATCACGCTAAAATTTAATGCGCTTTAACCAGCTGTTTCACAGACGCAGGCGTAACGCAAAAAAATATTGTCCCAGTTCAAACAATTTAATAGGTTCATAAATCTGTATAAACCAAAAAAATAAAAAATGCATTTTAGGTGCAGGGACAATTGGCCATGGGGTGTGGGGACTTCGGGTGCCCATGGGAATTTCATTTATTTTAGACAGTTCATAAAAGTCACTTTTTTTTAATTAAAACGTGGGTTTGAAAAAACTGAAAAACTCTCTATTTACCGTTGGGAAGGACTACGATCGACAAATAAAGGGGGGGGGCCTTTATACCATGGATTGTCATGAACAACTCCCCCCAGTTGATGATCTGACATATTGCGGCAAATACACAATTTGGAAAGGGCATAAGTAAAAAAAACTCTCTCTAAACGGGATTTTTGGGGGTATAGGTCGGGGGGGGGGGGGGTGAGGGGGGGGGTTGACTATAAAATAACTGATCCTTTGGTTGTCAGCATGGGGGAAAGGCCGTGGGAAGGGGGGTAAACATTTTTTTCAAAAAAAACCAACTTGTCGAAAACGGGGGGGGCCCTCCTTTGAGGTTCAGGGGTTGGAGCATCGGCTCGATAATTTAACATTGTACTTTTTGGGTTTCGCATAGCAGTTTTAAGTTCGAAAAAAAAAAAAAAAAAACCAATAGTTTTTTTAAGGATTAAAAAGGGAGCGTCGATTATTTTAAGACATAATCAGAGTGCGTTATCGAAAAAGTTGGGCCATAAGCTTAGTATTTTTGAGACTACACAATTAAAAAAAGTACTGGGTGAAGATAAGAGCAGGGGGGTATTGGGGGGAAATTTTGAAACCCCAGGTTTATGAATGCACTCGTGCTGCACACAAAAGCTTTTCATTATGCCTAACTTCCAAACGTATTTTCTGTAATATATTTTTAATTTCGTAAGAGAGGGGAAAATGTGTAGGTAAACGCTAATGGTCACGATCACCCAACTTTCCACAATTTATCTTTTACATTGACAAAATGGAAATGTGGGGATCTAATTAAGCTTGAATAATCTTGTGCACAGACGGGGCCTGTCTAATTAAATTTTAATACATTATGGCGGACACAGGTGAGTTATGCAGTTTCAGTGGTGTGCAAAAACGTAGTAGGTTTTAAAAGCCTTTATAAATTGCTTCGTAAGACCTATGGCTTCCCTGAAATAACAAAAAACACAGAAGGGGTGTATGCGTAGGAGTGGAAGTAAAAAAAGGGAGGAAAAAAGAGGAGGGACGTACTGTACTAAAAAAACGGGGCTATGTGGAGACATCCCATGGAATGGGTGACAAAAACAGTAAAACTGAGCTATGGCACAATCACTGGAGGGATCGTTGAGCTGTTAGAGAAAGGGAAGAAAAAGCAAAATGTAAATTGCTTGGGGGGTAAAGGATTGTCACCTAGACCGGGGGGGCGTAGTTTATAGTAGGGTCGTAGTAGACTAACCATGAGGAACAACAGTGCGATTCCTGAAGGCCAGGTAAATTTTACTTTGGGAAAATAAAAAGCCTATTTCACACATTGAAGTGGGGAAACATGCTCAGTGGAATTTATTGGAGGTGGGTCGTCGAGCCTATGCTCTTTGCTAGTCAAAAAATCAAATGGTTTTGGTTAGTCTGTATGAATTTGTGATAACAGTGAAACAATCAGTATCTTAAAAACCAAAATAGGAGGAGTGAATTGTTAATTTATGAACTGTATTTATGTGTAGTACAGGCTATCAAAAGTTTAGGGGTAAAGCCTATAATCCTCCAGCTTTGAACAATTTTTTTCCCGGGGGGGGGGGGGGGGGGGGGGGGGTGGGGGGGGGACATAACACTGACACCTGATGGTTGACTTGAATTGAAATTAAAGGTGGAATGTGCAAACGGCTTATTAACCAGTCAGAGGAGAGCTTAATGCTAGGAATACCTGGGGAGGTCCAGGGGGGGGGGGGGAGAGGGGGGGGGGGGAAGCTCCAAAGGCAATTAACCTCCCATGGTGTCTTTTTTTTTAAGAGCTATCAGTGACGACTGGGGGTGTCAATGTTATGGAATTGAAGGTACAATAACTTCTTGTTTTCAGGGACCAGGGGGACTTGAGGGTAATTCCGAGAGCATCACCAGGTCAAGCTTTTGGTGAATCCATGAGTCCGGGGAGCATACTCCTTGTCCCAATTACTATCCAGTGAGGTGTCTCCAGACCCAGGGGAATCGAGCAGAGGAGTCTTTTCCTGCCTCCATCACGCAAGACAAGCTTATTTGGCCGCTGAGCTCACAAATTATGTTACCCCCATCTAAAATGACCTTGTAAAAGATAACATTAAGAGGGGAAATAAAATGGTTTTAATATCAGGGAACTGAAACTGAGACATTCTCCAATTACTAGTTCCTCAATAACGATGTAACATAAAGACGCATATTGAAAGTCATGATGACAAATACACTGACAGAGGCTAGTGGAACAAAACAAAAACCAGTAAATAATACCTCATATAAAACCAACTACACAACTGACACACATAGGGATACTAATTAAAGTAATTAATAAATGTCACTATACAAGATTCATATATTGATAAAATTCTGTAGACATATAACTTTTAATAAAAATTGGATTGTGTGATTCCTGTGTTCCCCTTTGTATTTGAATCAGTACACAAATACATTCATGATCAGCAAGTGACTACATATTGTTTATTTGAAAAAGTTAATCAGTGGACTAATCCTTTAAGATATCCATTTAGAGTGTTATGATGTATGTGAGTGTTCCAACAGTGTTGTCAGTGATGGTGGATAAATTAAATTGTTTATTCTGTCTGTGTGATTGTTTAAGACTTAACCACTTCAACAAAACATACCCTACACCCTAGACATACAACGAGTCTCATCACAACTATTCCAGGAATAATTCTGACTGAGGTTTAATACATATTTGGCAGCAAGTAAGTTATAATATATACACTACTCGTGATAGTTAGATATATATACAGTGTACACAGCAACTCATTCAGTAACATCAAAGTCGCCCTAGACATATTTATAACAGAGGTCCGCGATGTGGGGCAGGTCAGCCGACAATCGGGGGGGGGGGGGGGGGGGGGGGGCAGTAGGGGGGGGGGGGGGGGGGGGTGTGGGGGGGGGGGGGGGGTGGGGGGGGGGGGGGGGGGGGTGAGGGAGTAGGGGGGGGGGTGGGGGTGGAGGTTTGGTCTTTTGGGGTGTGTTAGTGGAGAGGGTGGTATTTGTAAATGTATTATGGATTAAGATAAGTTTGTGTGTGAGTTATTGAGTAATATAAGAACAGTTGGAATACATAATTATGAATATACACCAAAACGGATACATAGTATAATTAAGAAGTCCGCTTAATATCTACTTGCACTGACAGCTGTATTAATAATTACAAGACTTTAAGTTCTGTAGAAACGATAAAAAATAAAAAAAAAAATCCCTCCTATAGCCCCGATACTTATATCTCTCTGAGATTTGAGTCAGGTTTTACCTCAATGACAGATCGCGTGGGGGGGGGGATTTCTATGTTGAGAAAAACCATGACATATGACCTCCGCAATTTTCCCTTTCCTGACTGTTAGTCTTCTCGTGACAATCTAGGCATTTTAAGCTCAATCTAGGTGCACCAGCTGGCAAGTTCATCCCAGGCGTGGTAAAGCAAGTTGAAGTACAGACGGAGCAGGCAATACGATTCAATCAGTGCCCTAATTGTGTGGTATACCCTTTGACCAGACACCAGGCTGAACTACATCAGTGCGAACTAGACGCTATGTCCTTATGCCCGACTGAGTGTTGATGCAACATTTTGGGGCCCTCCGCGCGCGATAGCGAAGGTGATTAAACCAGATAGATTTCTGTGTCCCCCGTATAGCAGGATAGTATTGTCTAGGGTGGGATTGGGATGCTCGGGGGGGGTTTGTGCTATATGAGATATAAGCTCTATCAGGCACCGTAGCGTGATGTGGGTTGGGGGGGTCTGTGTTGTGTGGGCGCTGTATGATATTCTAATCATCATCGATCTAGATCAAGAGCCGATATTCAGTAGGTCAGCAATGGAGTTTATAGAGGGTGATGCTTTAGCATTACTCACCTTATGGCGATGTGTATGTCTAGATTGTAGGAGTGTCTGTCTGTGACGCGAGTAGTCGATCTGGAGATAGAAAGAGTCTGCAAGGCTTTAGTAGTGAGGGTATATATACGATATTATTGAAGAGTACAGCATGAGGGCAAGGGTTCAGGCACAAAGGTGGCTAATCAACCTTTTTGCCAGACACGTTTGATTACATGAGTTTGTCCCAGGAATCCTTGTGCTCTTTGTGGTCGCCCTCTAACCTCGTTTTTAGCGGTGTAAAGAGTGTTCCGATGATGGAGTAGGATGACCTACCACCGAATCCGACGTTTGAAATACTTGAAAGTGTTCCCGTATCGGGTGTGCCGTTCTCTGTACTTTCTACACGTGTGGGTAGCAGCGTATTGAGGCGAGACATAGAACAGTTGAGTGACTATGAGCGCTCAGAAGCGACTGGCGCGTAGATTTGAGAGACTGTATAGAGTTAGATGAATGCATATATAGATAGCGGATGAATAGAGACTTTCGGAGACACACACACTTATCATTATCTGGTAGCCGAGGATATGGGAGTGCTGAATGATAGTACGTGCTCTATGCGCAATATAAGGTGACACAAACTCACAATTCATCTACATAACACATCTCAGGTGCCAGGGAATATTTATGATAGTGAAACATTGTGTGGAATAGATGGACACCTGGCGCTAAAACCTGTCACTATATAGTCACTAACACTATCATCACTACAGCATTTATTTGGCTTGAAAGGAAACAGTTAGGTGTGACGTGATATCCGTACGACTTTCTCAACGAGCGGACATATATGAGCGTCACGTCTCACTGACACTTTGTTTCGTTTGTTTTTTTCCTCTCCCACCCCTTCCGCGTCACGCAGCGTGAGTCGAGGATAGAGTGTATAGGCTATTGACAATGTGTCAGTCGAGAACACAGGTCTGAGTCAATGACGAGTAGACTATAGAAGATACACTGTGTGATTGGTATGTCCGACAAGCAATATGACATAAGTTATAGAGGCAATCGGTCGCTGCGTCCTCTCAAGTTTAAAGTCATGGTTGGTGGTGGTTATTGAGTTTGGTTGGTGTTTGGGTGGTTTTGGGATGGCGTATTGTTTGTGGGGGGTCCTTGAGGGGGTATACTGCATGTAGGCTTTTTAACGTGCCTCATTATGTGCTGCATGCTTATAAACTAATCTGACAACATTTTGGCCACATATTCTCTGCAATGGAGCCGTATCAGTACTGCACAGTCAGCCGGAGTGTACATTATGTCGTTCAAGCAGGGAAGTCACCGCACATAGGTGATGGTTGGCATAGTGCATCGTAGGCATAAAGCATTGATGCGGTTGTCGATATATCTCATAGACCGATTTACACTTGTGTTGGTGGTCTGGTTCGGTCACACTGGGACACACACATGTGGGGAGGCTGGGTGGTGGAGCATTGTGATGAGTTCACATTACAGGGGAGTTCTATGATGGGGGACACACACACACGTGATAGTGTTTGTGGGGATAGGGGTGATAGAGACATTGGGGGTGTGGACACACACACACAGTGTATGGAGGTGGGGATGGTAGTTCTCTATTATCCTAGGCGAACATCTCTTGACAGCACTGAACATAACCGTACTATGAGGTACGATAGTGGGGGGGGGTGTAGTGTATATTGTCTCTACACTTGTGCTACTGACACTTGCGCGACGAGATTCGATGATACCACTATTAACAGTGCACATACGTATGAGGTTTCTAAGAGATGACAGTGTGCAGCGATCACACAATCTTCTCAGAAATGGCGAGGGCGAAGTGAGGAGTAAGTTGCTGAACTGTAGGAGTGCTCGCAACCCGGAGAACCATAGAGGTTTGTGGTGATCGTGCAGTATAGGGAGGTGGGCGAGAGAGATAGATGTGCGGCGATAGCGAGCCAACTGCGTGACTATGGGCTCGACTTATTGAGTATATCATTATAGATGTGGTTCGCATCTCAAGGGGCGCGAAGTTTCCAGATCACATGCGACTAAAAGATTCCCTAATGATCACACCATTACCAGATAGTAGTACAATAATCTTCCAACCTAATTGGTCACGACCAAGTGTTATGATTGTGCGAGGAATCTATAGACAAAGGCTTCTGGTGAGGCACACACTGATAATTAAGAGTGTTTATCTTAAAAATCTCAGGAATAATTGAGAGATGTGTACAATTGACGGTCTACTAACATGAACAAATTTTCATTAAGCAGGCAGGCAGCGTATCTACGCATATATCTATCTAGTATGGAATATGCGCGCAGAGATCCACAAGTGAAACGAGAGAGTCCACAGTCGAGAAGGAAGTTCTTGTGTAATATTTTGAGAGGAGGGCGCTACGGTCGATTACTAGTATAAGACACTAGGTATGAGGTGTGATTTTGTTAAATCATATAAAGTCTACGAGGTGCACAGATGCCTCTGCGCAATCTCGAGGCTCCCTGGTATCCCAATCGATTTCCATTATTCCGTGAAGGAGACAGGGGAAAAAAAACGATGAAATTCCCAGCAAAGACCCTCTCTCCGTTGTCTCTCTTCTTTCTTCCACACTCTCACAGAAGGCAGCAGTAGTAGTTAAGGTGATGTGAAAAACTTTTAATGATCGGATTTGAAAGCTGGCAAGCTACTGTGGAAAGAACAGTTGGGCGACCGCTGCTGATGTTGAAAGATGTGTGCAAGCGAGACATGAGGGCACTGGACATAAATCCAGCAACCTGGGAGGATGAAGCTGGCGATCGCACCAAGTTGCGATGCTCTCTACGGCGCCACCTCAGATTGAGTAAAAAGAAGCTCTCACGGCAAGCAGAAGAGAGGAACACCAGGAAAAAAAGCAGCTGAGGGCTGTCACCTCAGAGGCGCATTACTATAGTCAGTTACGTCTGAAGGGGTTACTATTATTAATATGGATGGAAGTTTTGTAATTCTGCTTTGGTGGAAGATTATGCTACGCATTCTGAGGTAGAACGAAAGTGAGGACAAACAACACGCAAAGATAACAGCGTGGAACGCAACATAATCACATAAATAAGAACCTGTGAGAAAAAAAAAACACGAAGACAATCTAAATAAAATTGAGGAGAAAATAACCCCAGAAATATTAACCCCAGAAACGCGAAGAAAAGCAACAAAGAAAAGCAACAAGCACAAAATAATCACACGGAACAGAACCCATGAAAAAGAAGACAAACAACAAGCAAAGATACGATGGATGATCACGTCACGTATTTTGAGCTTGGGCCAAAGTGATTAACAAGGTGGTATCAAAGTTCAAAGAGAAAAAAACAACATAAGACATGGCGCTCCAGTCTACTTAGCTGTCAATGGGTACTTGATTTTGCTCTTGTTTTTAATAAGGTAAAGGTACTCCCACTACAGATACTGCCGTAGGGAAGCGAAGCGTAAAAACTTTCAAATACACTAGCTCTCAGCTTTACGACAGGGGACGTCCGGTTCACTGCATCGGTGTCGTTGTCGGCTCTTACGACATGCCTAATGAAGTAAATGTCATAACATTTCTTTCTTTCTCGATAAACCTCTGGTAACTAGACGGGACGAATATCCTTAACCTCTCAAACCGAAGCGTCATGTATTCATAATTCAAATATTAGTATTCCTTTTTACACCCACTCTTCACAGGAGTGAAAAATTTCTATGTTGAACTCAAATCAGACAAATCCTCTTAGTGTCGAACGAGCATGACTTATTAACGGGGAAAAAATAAAACATGACTTGTACGACACGTTTGTCAGGATTAACGTTAACAGTTGCTAAATGAACTAATAAACAGAATTAAAACATGATTAAACGCTACAGGAAGAATGTTTCGATCAGAACACTTTTCTATGACAATGTCAGATGACAAACAACTGCATCCGTGAAAACGTTTTAGCGGTGCTTATAAAATATTACATCATATGGGAAAAATAACAATTTATTTGTGAGCTACGATTTAACTAGTGAATCATATGGGACACCTCTTTAATTCCCGGCAGGGTTGCGAAGTCGGCCAACAAAATTTCCGACTCCTGAAATTTTAGAAAGTCCGACTCCCGACTCTGACTACAGTTTTTGACTAGTCATATCTCATAAAATTTGGAGTCGACATCCGGACATAATTTACCGACTTCGACTCTGACTCCACTAAAAAACGAACGACTCCACGACTCAGATTCCACAGCCCAATTTCGGGGGGGGGGTCTGAAAAGACAAAGAAAGAACAGGACTACTACACTCTCAGGCAATTCGTACAAGGCGACTAATATGAGGTTGTGCATGGGGCTGGCAACCTCATGTAAAACAAACTGCCACAGAACCCACCGTTATAACAGCATGTGAATGTTTGGTGCAGGTTCCTAAAGGGAACCAGCTGTAGTGCTGGCTCCATGCTCCCTAGGGAGCATAACAGAAAGTAATGATGATGACGATCATAAAAGTTGATCTGTAAAACAGGATAAATTTAACACGGAGGGGAGCCGCGCTGGTGTAATGATTACCACACTGCGCTGGCGATCGGGTGATGCAGGTTCGAGCCCTGGCGAGGACATTTGAACGAGTGTAGTCGACCGTGACTTGGGCTGGAATAATTCGAGCCCTGGCGAAGACATTTGATAGAGTTTCGTCGACCAAGGACTGGAATAACCTGAACGGCTCCTGAGCCGACCCAGCTCTAATAGGTATCTCCGAAATCGGCGAGTATCTGCCTGAATGGCGAGAGGACACCTGTCAGCGTACAGGGGAAAAAAGGGATACTCACGTAAAATCAGTCTCAGGTTAGACATATTAACCGGATATTTCGCCTCGAGTAATAGCAGGCGTACGTTAAAAAAAAAATAATACAAATAAAAAAAGTTAACACGGAGATGACCAGCGTTGCCACTCCTAGGTGGATTCATCTAGGTTTGTTTTCTGTTTTGTCCCGTCTAGGTGTCATTTTCTTAACATTAGTTGAACGCCACCCTAGATCAACTTCCGGTTTTCAGTTTTTCGCCCAAAGTAGCCCACAAATAGTCCAAAGTAGCCCAAAAAACGCCTAATGTAGCCCAAGTCGCCCAAAATACGATGTCGGGGGAGTTGTTTCTTCTTCCTCTTCCTCGTTCGCTTTCAGACTTCCACATTTATGACTCTAATAAAGGCAGTTGTCAGCTGAAGGTTCCTGACATCTCCAAACAGTTTTTCCTGTGGAGTGAGGTAGGCAGTTGCCATATGCTACTCCGTTGGGCAGGACTGCAACAGGTGGTTCGGCTGTCCTCGAGCTGATGCCACAGGTGCAGAGATCTGTTGCACCAATTCTGTACTTGTGGTATAGATGGTACCTCAATCTTTTATGTCCTGTGCGTAGCCGAAAAATGGTGCCTGTTGTTTAACTCTTAAAGAACGTGGTCGTTTTCCCAATGTTTAGTGTAAGGAATTTTCTGTCGCACTGAGTTTTCAGATAGTGTCACAGTTGCAGGGTCGGTTATTTCCGGGCTTCTTCTATTTCAAATATGGTAGTGTTATAATCGAGCGTCCGATTGACATAGTGGTTTATGTCGTGGAATATTCTAATCCACATATATAAATTATCAAGTAAATATAAAGCCTAATAAATACATAAAATTAATAAAGAGAAGAGCAATGGAAAAATAACAGTGCTGTCACAAGGAATGTACTCGAAATCCCCCTTGTTTTCTGCTTCGTCTGCAAATTGTAACGCTTTCACGTTGATAGTAAAGCTTACTGTATTATTACCCGCCTTCTTCAATGAAACGTGTGCTGTATTTCTTGGAAAAAACATTGAGAGGCCCTGCGTAATGACCTAAATTAATCCTAACATTAATTATACTGCGTTACCAAAACGAAAGACAGATGGACAAAAGGATAGCGGGAAGGGAGAGGCAGAAAGCCGAACACTAAACACGCTTCGCGCGATACACAAATGCTGCCATCACGCGTGTAAGACTACATGCACTAACTTTTTTTTCAGACGGACAGTGATAAAATACATTACCCATCCCAGAGTTAGGTTTATAAATCATAAAAAACGCTTATTAGGAAAGATAACAATAGATGGGTTTACGGTTGAAAACATAACAGTACCCAGACAGCACATCTTCGAAACAGGAGGTAGAAAATACACATTTTGAACGCAGCCACGTAGCTCCTTTAAATTGGGATATTTGGGTTCCTTAGGGCTTGCTGACAAAGAATATGTAAAACGTTACGCAAATAGTCCAGGAATTAATAAATTATACCCAAAATAAAATAGTGAGGATGCCTGACAGCATGAAATCATTTCTGCTCATAAATTTTTTTTTATAACGTGTTTGAAAAAACCTTGCGTTACAGAAATAGCCTACCATGTAAACTCCAAATTGATTGGAGCGCAACAAATGAAAGACTGACCACGATTGGTCGGGCTATAAATACTATCTTTCGTTGTTAGGGGAGACGGGGAAAGGTAACATTTTTTCAAACACTTGTCGAAACGGGGCCTCATTGGCTAGACTCGCTGATATAATCACTTAGGAGCGTTAGTTCGAAACCACTTGTTTAAATAAGCTTGATAGAGCGACAGTGCGTTGAAGCCAGCTCACATTTTTGCTAAAATAAAAGCCTGGAAATAAGCAGATGGGAATTTGTGCCAGTAAATGTGCCAGAATTCATTGCTAATCAACGTATCTGTGTTTATTTCCATGAAATTGTGGTAAGCTTGAACCATTCAGTATCTTTTAATGAAAATTGAATGTAAATTGTTAATTTATGCCTGTATATATATGTGTAGTTCAGTGGCAAACAGGAGATAAAGCCTATAATGCTCCAGCCTGAACAGAGGGTGTCGGAGGGAAGTAAAACGGCATGGAATGGCCAAATAGTACACTGACACCTGGATGATTGATTAGACAGAAATAATGCTGGAAGTGCAGAGGCGTGGTAACCATTAAGGAGGTAAATACTGGTATAAAGTATTTCAGGTGAAGCTGACAGTTGGCCTAACGCTCTGAACTCAATGTTTGTGTTGTATTGTGATCAGTGTAAAAGAGAATATAAGTTAGTTATGAAGTAGAAGGTACATCCTTCTTGATTTCAGGGACCGTGGTCTTGATGGTACTGAGCAGCACCTGGTCAGAGCTTTGCTGAATCCAGAGTCGGACAGCATACTCCTTGGTCTTTTTAGCTATCAGTGAGGTGTCTCCAGAGCCCAGGGGAGAATTCGAGCAGAGGAGTCCTTTCCTGCCACCATCACTCAAGATAAGCAGATTTGGCCAGCTGAGCTCAACATTATGTCCCCTCATCTTGAAATGACTTTGTAAAAATAACCTTAAGAGGGGAATTTACTTGTCTTAATATCAGGAACTGAGAACATCTCCAATACTAGTCCCTAAAGACAAACTATTGAAGTCATGATGACAAATACCAACAGAGCTTGAACAAAACAAAACCAGTATTACCTCATATTACCACTACACAACTGACACACATAGGATATTTTTAATAATATATGTCACTACAATATTCATATTAATAAATTCTGTATATATACTTGTAATTTAAATTGCTTGTGATTCCTGGTTCCCTTTGTAGTTGAATCAGGACACATATTCATTCATGCCAGTAATGAATACATATTGTTATTTGAAAAGTTATCAGTGACTCTTTTAAGATATCCTTATAGAGTGTTATATGCGACAAAGGTGTCGCGTTCGATTCACGGTATCGACATGCCCCAGTCTACCCAGCTGTAAATTGATACCTGACTTTGCTCTTTAGTGAATTAAGAAAAATGCAGCGAGGAAGGGAACTGGTCACCCCCCACCTCTCGATGCTGGCCCTAGTATAGTTAAGTCTCTAACACTTCACTCCCCTATGGTAGTATCTGCTATGGGACTACCTTTACCTTTGACCTAATGTTATACACAGTTGTAAAGAAAGCTAAATAAGGATTGATAAAATACAAAAACGGGACAACACCAACAAAAAAAAAAAACTTTGTTCAACCATACCCGGCCCTGATTTAATGGTTTCTCGTTCTTTAAACCAGGAATTCTCAACCTTTTGGGTTTTTTTTTTTTTTTTGGCTCATGGTCCCCTGTAAATACCTCTGTGGCCCCTTCAAAGTCGCGCCTATCTGTGAAAAATGGTACTTGGCATCTTACTGTGGCCCCCTAGAAATATGGCAGGGCCCACGATGAGAACCAGTGCTTTAAACGTTAAGACTAGCATCGCGGTATGAGACAAAAGAAAATGAAATGGATAAATTAATTCCCTGTGATCTGCGAGGCTGGGACCCCGTAGAAACGCGAAAAATACGTTCACTGTTTTGTCTTCTCCCTGAACTACTGGCGCTTGGCAAAGCGTTGTAGAATGTCTCCATACAATTCTTGCGTAGATCGCGTGACGTTAACGATTGTTCCGCCGTTTCTGCTTGTATCCATAAAACATTTTTGCTTCCAAATCCTTTCAAGCTTGTGAACAGAAAGGGAGTTTGATGGAAATAACCCTGACAAAATATAAAGATTTGTATTAAATTATGTGCCGAGGAACAGCGAGGTCAAACAAAGCAACGTTCACCGCCAGAAATGTACAAACAAATGCATGGCCTGTGATCAGTGCATAATCCAATCAACATGAACGGACTGAAAGGCAGCTTCACTGAAGCATGTTTAGTCAAGTTCAGCAAGGTATTAATCCGTGAGAAGTATAGTTAAATGTATTATTTTTCTGGAACATTGTTGGTTCTTCATGGGAAGACTCGATGGCGTCATTTGCAAGCTGGGTGGCGTGGTGGTTGTAATTCACAACGACTCCATTATCGGGGCCCCATAATTAATACCGCAAAGTTGCATATTACGCGTATTTATCCAAATTAAGCGAATTTAGTTATGCGACCTTGCACTATGTGGGGGTGAGGGTGGGGGCATAATTAAAAACCCTAAACATTTTAACCGCTCAGCGATTCAGCACACCATGCTATTTTCCAATCAGATTGGGAAAAGCCCAGGTGGCCTGATTCCTGAGGTAAAACATATGTTCCTATGTGTGTGTCTCAAAGTGTATACTATTGTGCGTCCATGCTGTGCTGAGTGTTCACCCTGTGATGTTAGCCCCACTCATAGCGGTATCTGTCTCTTGTGCGTTTGTCTTCAACTTTTCTGTCTATTATGGTCTTCATTAAGGTGTAATGCATGTCTTTTTTTTTTTAACAGGGCTAATACATTTTAGCTATCGAATTTTGATCATTAATTCTTTTTTTTTTTTCATTTCTAGGTTTTCTAGGACTTCTTCGTTTCTTTCTCTCTATCCATGAGACGCGTCTTGTTCTTTTCTCGGTGTATACTCTATAATATTATCTACACGCAATGCCTCGTGTAGTTGTTGGGGATCTCCACAGAGACAAAGAATATGCCTTCTGTTCCGTCCGGCCCGTCGAACAAGGCCACTGAGGTTACGAATCGGGCTAGCAACTTCATCATGCAAAGCAAATGCTTCAGAAACCACGGCTGCAAGGGCATTGTGCCGGCTTCCTACGGGACATAAGTTGTCTACCGAATTTTCTTGTAATTTCGTCTGTCCAATTTCTTTCCCATGACAGTGATAATGTCCCTTGCTGCGAGTTGTCTGGACAAGATGTCGGGCTGTTTAGATTCGGCTTTTCAATGAAACACAATTACTTTTTAAGCCCGTCTTTCTTTCTTCCGTTCTCACTTTTCCTCATCGAATAAAAAGTGCTGTCTGGGCGGGGTTGAGGGCACGAGCATAAATAAATAAACAAGCCATCAAGAAGCGGAGAAATCTCGACTCCATCTCTCAGAAGCGCCGACACGGCTGTGATACGCTATTGAAGTGTAATAAACAAACAAAGAGATACATACAAACACGCGCACACACACACATGATGAAGCAAGACGGGAAACACAATTGGATGCAGTCGGCAAAGGGAGGCAGGCAGAGAGGTCGACAGAAATGATAATGTAAAATGTTTGTAAACATGGCTTGTCACGAAACGAGAAGACTAGAGTAGGTTCTGATAAATCGGTGACTGAACTCACATGTAATCATTTTTATAACTGGAGTTGTTACAGGAAAAGAAATGGCGAGAGAATATGTGTGGGATTTCAAATCTTATTTGGGTGGGGAGGGGGCGCGAGAAAAAGATTTGTGAGGTGTCAAATGTTACTGGAAAATAACGGACTAAATTTCAAACATTACTGGAGAATAACGGATGAGATAATATATGTGAGGTTTCTAATGTTACTGAAGAATAATAAACGAGATAATATGTGAGGTTTTTAATGATACTGGAAAGTAACGGACGAGATAATATGTGTGAGGTTTCTAATGTTACTGGAGAATAATGGACGAGATAATATATGAGAAGTTTCTAATAACAGTGACAGAAGAAAAAAAAACAGGACGAGAAAATATGTGTGAGGTTTCTAACAACAGTCGGGGAAAAACAACGAGAAAATATGTGTGAGGTTTCTTACAACAGAAATAAAAAATAGGACGAGAAAATATGTGTGAGATTTCTAACGACAGTCGGGAAAAAACAGGACGAGATTAATATGTGATGATTCAAATGTTACTGCAAAAGAAAGAACAAATAGAACGCGCGTGACGTTGCAAGCGCTTATAAACGTGAAAAGGGAATCCCTAGGGAGAAGTTACTGAGTTTCAAGCGAAGTCCCCGAAGAGAGAAGTTACTGAAAGGTAATTACAATATGAGCTAGCAAGAAATGGAATTTGTCTGTCTCTGCGTTTATATATGGACGTCTAAATATTATATAGGCGGCGGTGGTTTATCATAGTTCTCAGTAATGCTGGATCTAAGTCCGAGAAGTGAGGGAAAGCTTTCGGCTTTTACGTAAGCCTATATGAGTTCTTGATGCTTTTTGTGTTAATAAAAGTGAGAGAGCTAGACAGACAAGCATAGAGAAAGAGGAATAAGGGAGGCAGAGAGAGGCACAGAAAGTGAGGCATAGAGAGAGGCACGGAAAGTGAGGGACAGAGAGGCACAGAAAGTGAGGCACAGAAAGTGAGGCACAGAGAGAGGCACAGAGATATATAGGCACAGAGAGAAGCAATACCTCACTGTATTGAGAGTGAGGTACGGAGAGGTACACAGAGAGAGAGGCACAGACAGAGACAAAGAGAGAGGCACAGAGAGAGACACACACAGTGGCATAAAGAGGGATCGGTACAGAGAGAAGCAATACCTCACTGTATTGAGAGTGAGGTACAGAGAGAGAGAGGGGCACAGAGAGAGACGCACACAGAGGCATAAAGAGGGATCGGTACAGAGAGTGGTATAGAGAGAGAGGCAGAACGTGGCAAAGAGAGAGCGACAGAAAGCGAGGCATAGAGAGAGTGCACACAGAGAGCGACAAAATGAGGGAAGCAGAGACTGGCACAGAAAAAGAGGCACAGTGAGGTACAGAGAGAGGCACATAGATATGCACAGGTCGAGAGAAGCAAACAGATAGAGGCAAAGAGGAAGGCAAAAAGTGAGAGAGAGCAAATTCAGTGTGTTCTGATTCGCACAGACTTTACGTGGATACGGTTAAAAAGGATCTGCCATGTTGTAACAAATGGAGATCAGGATATAACCGAAGACTCAAGGATGCAAATGAGACACACAGAGAATAATAATGATGGAGACCGGAAGTGGGAAAGACGAAAAGGCTGCGGTGTCAGACGTGATGAGACAGAACGAGAACGGCTTTCTCGAGGAGGGGGGGGGGGGAGGAGAGGAAGAAGAGGGACCAGAGGAAGAGAGAGTTGACACAGACCACTACGTCTGCAGCACATACAAGAATAAGAGAGAGAAGCTTGGTACGCAAGGACTGATTGACAGTCTGGCACAGACAGATAAGCCAAAGGGACAGATAGATACTGATATAAATAGATACTGATATAATTGATTAGGCTTGATCCTACAACTAACTGTACGCCATGTGTAGTTAGTTCCCGGGGGTCCTCCGGTGAGATTGTTGTTGTTTAACAAGGACTGCTGAGCTTCTCGCTTTTTAGCAGCCAATACCAAGTTGAAGACTCCTTGGTATTTATCTACACTGTAGATCTAGGCATTTTCCTGTGGCTTTTCTGCCATTACGAAACGTACTGAGTTGAAGTCATGAGCTCCAGTTTGGCTTGCATTTAAAGGATCATCACCTCTGGTCCCAAGCCAGGAGGAAGAACTTACTTACTTACTTAGTCGTTCCTCTTCTACCGTGAGGTGTAGAGGTTTGGAAAAGAGAGCGCCAGACCATCCTATCGGCTGTCTTCCTCCTGGCCTGGTTCCATTCTAGTCCTCGGTCCTTCAAAGATTGTCTAATGTTGTCCTCCCAGCGGACTCTGGGTCGTCCTAGGGGTCTCGATCCCTGGCTCTTTGTTTCCCATGCTTGTCGTGGCAGCCGATCTTCTCCCATTCTGCAGACATGGCCAAACCATCTTAGTTGGGATTGTTCTACTTGGGTAGGGGTGGGATTTAAGGCCTTGACGTATCGTCTGGTTGCGTACCATGTCTCTTCTTGTTACTTCAACCACCTTCCTCAGATACCTCATTTCTGAGGTTTGGATCTGGCTTTTGTGGGTTGTAGTCATTGCCCATGACTCGCATCCATATGTCAAGACTGGGACATAGGTGGAGCGGTATACAGCCATCTTCGTTTTCTTACCAACCTCTCTCTTGCTGAGGAATCCTCGATTTATGGCCTGAAAAAGTCTCCCAGCTGCTGCTTTTCGAGTGGCCAACTCTTCTTTGATGCCTCCCTTTCGGTCAATAATAGCTCCGAGGTATTTAAAGTGGTCTACCTGCTCCAGGACCTGTTCTCCCAGCTTAATCTGATGTCTTCTTTCTTCTCGTGATATCACCATGGATTTTGTTTTAGAGCTGCTTATGACCATCCCTCTCTTCTCCAGCTCTTCCTTCCAGACTTGCAGGTTGAATTGGAGATGTGCCTCTGATTTAGCAATCAGGGCAACATCATCAGCAAATGCCAGCTCCGAAATACAGACCTTCTCATCTTCCAGTACCCCACTGAATACTTTCTTGTTCTCTCCTTACATGCCTTAATGACATCGTCTATGAGGAGTATGAAAAGGTAAGGTGACAGGATATCACCTTGTCTTACACCAGTGGTGGTCCTGAACTCTTCTGACTTATGGTTTGCTGTCCTCACATAATTTCTGCAAGACTTGTAGAAGCTCTGTATAGCATGAATCAGAGGTGCTGGAATGTTCTTCCTTGCCAAACAATCCCAAAGTTTGCTCCAGGGGACCCTGTCAAATGCCTTTTCCAGATCTATGAAACAAAGATGGATCTCACTCTTATACTCAAGGGCCTTTTCACTCAACTGTCTGAGTGTGAAGATTAGGTCTTGAGTACTTCGGTTCGCTCGGAATCCGCACTGGACCTCATCCAGTTGTGGCTCAGCTAGGCGTCGGAGTCTCTGCTCTAGGATTCTAGAGTAGATTTTACCAGGGACACTGAGAAAGGATACGCCTCTATGGTTTCCACACAGTCGATTGTCACCCTTTTTGAAAACTGGTGTTATAATGGCAATCTCCCAATCCTTTGGTATGGTCTTGTTGCACCACGCTGCCTGTAGGACCCTTAAGAGTAATAGGTCGCCTGATGCTCCCGTGTACTACCATTTCTGGTGTTATACCATCATGCCCTGCTGCTTTGCCCATCTTGATTTTCTCCAGTGCTGCCTTCAGTTCTTCCATCTTTATGTCATCTTCACCATCATTGGTTTTCTCTTCTGTGCTAGTGGTTATCATTTCTGATGCTTCACCATGCTCACCATCCAGGAGTTCTGAGAAATATTCTTTCCATCTTTCCATTACTTCCTTCGGGGCAGTAAGCAATTTGCCTTGCTTGTCCTTTATAAATTTGAGAGGGCATTGTTTTTCCTTTCTCATGTTCTTTAGGGTCTTATAGAACAATTTCTGGTTTTCTTGTGCATCTTTTTCTAGCTTTTCTCCAAAATCTTCCCAGGACTTCTGTTTTGCTGCTAGCACTTTGTTCTTTGCTTCTGTTCTGAGTGTCACATATTCTCTATATTTTTCCATCTGTCCTGTTGTGTTTTTAGCTCCTAAGTATTGTTTCCATGACATTTTCTTCTCTCTTATTTTCTCTTTGACTTCCTCTGTCCACCAAGGTGTCCTCTTTCTCTTGTTCCCAAGTCGGACTTCACCGCATGCTTCTGCTGCAGCTGTCTTTATGATATCCTTGAATTTATTCCAGAGGGTTTCCACGTCATCAGGTCGTTCTTCTGTGTTGCTCACCGCTGCAGCAATAAGCCCCTGATATCTGGTCTTAATTTCTGGCTCTTTCAGCTTGTAGGTCCTAATGCTCATTTCTCCCGCTCGTTTACTTGGTTTCTTGCGTGATGTTGGGCAGTTCCTAGGTTGAGCAACTCTTTCAGTTGTTCTTTTGATTGTTAGCAGGTAGTGATCACTTCCAATCTCTGGCCCCCTCCAGACTCTAGCATCCCGGACATATTTGAATGAGCTTCTCCTAACAATGGCATAGTCGATCACTGACTTCTCATTCTTGGTTGGTTCACATCTAGTGTATGCATGTATGCGCTTATGGGGGAACTTTGTGTTTGTGATGATCAGATTCTGCTCACTGCAGAATCTAAGGAGTCGCTTTCCATTGTCATTGAGAGTATCTTCTCCATATCTTCCGATAACTCACCCCATCTAGCATGGTCATTTCCAACTCTGGCATTAAAATCTCCGAGCATGATAACTTCATCTAGGCAGTCATCCACTGTCCTTTGAAGCAGCTCGAAGAATTCCTCCTTGACCTCTGCTCTCTCATCCTCATTTGGCCCATACACTATGACCAGGTTGACTATGGTTTCTCCTTCTTTTAGTTTTACAACCATAATGCGCTCTGAGACAAAGTTCCATCCCTTGATACTATCTTTCTGGGTTTTGGCCACAATGCATTCCACGCCCCCTTTAGCTCTTTCAGATGTGGGTACACCACTGTATAACAGCGTGTTGCCATCGAGATCCATGACTTCTTGTCCCTTTTTCTTTGTTTCGGTAATAGCCAGGATTTCTAGTTTTGCTTTCCTCATCTCTTCCACCAGCTCCTCTTCTTTCCCATTTATACTTCTTGTGTTCCAAGTTCCATAAGTCGTAGTCCGTAGTCCGTTCCAGTTCGTCGCCTTTAGAATCAGTCCGGTTTTCTCTCTTATATTGCTCGTAATCATAGTTTAAAGCAAACAGGTGATTGGCCTGTTGTGCATTTGCATGGTGGAGGGGCTGCCTCCTTATGGCCTCCATGCAGGCCGCCATCCTCCTTTTTCATCCGGGCTTGGGACCGGCATAGGCGGAGTTCAGGAGGAAGAAGCGAGTGGCATACTGTGAAATGCCCATCACTCAAGGAGGCTCTCCAAGTATAAATAGCTAAAACACTGCGCTCCCTCAAACATATGTCGTACAAGGCGGCCACTAATAAGACCTCATCATGTCCAACAAATAACTACAGAAACCATTACTGCAACAGCATGAGAATGTTTGGTAGCAGGCCCCCATCAAGAGGGCCTGCTGTAATGGTCCATAAGGAGCGAAATGCTAAATTATCAATATATATAAAATCCCAGCTTTTTCTGTCACTAACGCTAAGGGATGCAACTTTAATTGAACGTTAGACATTAATTGTATTGTTTCCCTTATATGTACTCTCCCGAAAATAGTAACACTCGACAAAGAAAAGTGCGCAAATGTCGGTGTGCACTGTGGTAAAGTGGGATGTTATAAATATTCATAGGGGACTTAGTGTACTGACTGAGATCAGCTGTGAAGGTATCTATATCTAATAAGAGTAGTGTATTATAGATAACCTTACTTGCTGCCACATATATATATATATATCTCAGTCAGAATTATTCTGGAATAATGTGATGACTACGTTATATGTCTAGGGTATGTGTATGATGAAGTGTAAGTCAAAACAACAACAGACAGATAAACAATTTAATTTATTCCACTACACTTGACAACACTGTGACACTCACATACATATAACACTCTAAAGGATATCTTAAAGGAGTCACTGATAACTTTTCAAATAACAATATGTATTCATTGCTGTCATGAATGTATATGTGTCCTGATTCAAATACAAATGGAACCAGGAATCACAATCAATTTTAATTACAAGTTATATGTACATAATTTCTCAATATGAATCTTGTAGTGACATGTATTTTTAATAGTATCCTATGTGTGTCATTGGTGTAGTAGTAATATGAGGTAATACTGGTTTGGTTTTGTTCAAGCTCTGTTGGTATTTGTCATCATGACTTCAATAGTTTGTCTTTATTGGAACTAGTATTGGAGATGTTCTCAGTTCCTGATATTAAAACAATTAAATTCCCCTCTTAATTGTATTTTACACTGTCATTTTAAGATGGGGGTACATAATGTTGAGCTCAGCTGGCCACATCAGCTTATCTTGCGTGATGGCGGCAGGAAAAGACTCCTCTGCTCGATTTCTCCCCTGGGCTCTGGAGACACCTCACTGATAGCTAACTGGACCAAGGAGTATGCTGTCCGACTCTGGATTCAGCAAAGCTCTGACCAGGTGCTGCTCAATAACGTTAAGACCACAGTCCCACAATTCATGGAAATAAACACAGATACGTTGACTAGCAATGAATTCTGGCACAAATACTGGCACAAATTCCCATCTGCTTATGTTCCAGGCTTTTATTTAGCAAAAATATGAGCTGGCTTCAACGCACTGTTGCTTTATCAAGCTTATTTGAACTAGTGGTCTCGAACTAACGCTCCTAAGTGATTATATCAGCGAGTCTGGCCAATGGAGCCACGTTTCGACAAGTGTTTGAAAAAATTTTACCTTCCTACGTCTCCCCTAACAACCAAGGATAGCATTTATAGTCCGACTAATCGTGTTTAGCCTTACATATCATTCCAGCCAATCAGTTCAAATGTAACTTGTGGCCCATTTCCGTACAATGGTGGTTTAAAAAATCTACCACTGAGCGATTCTGATTTTGGGTGTTGTCTGACAGCACCATCATTTTATTTTGGCTATAACTTGTTAATTCCTAGACTATTTGCGTAACGTTTTACATATTCTTTGTCAGCAAACCCTAAGGAACCCAAATATATATATTTAATAGAGCTAATATGCTGCGTTCAAAATATGCAATTTCTTCTACCTCCTGTTTCGAAGATGTGCTGTCTGGGTACTGTAATGTTTTCAAACGTAAACCCATCTAATGTCATCTTTTCTAATAAGCGTTTTCCAGGTTTTTTTTTTAAAACCTAACTCTGGGAAGGGTAGTGAATTTTATCACTGTCGATTTGAAATAAAGTTAGTGCATGTGGCCTTACACGCGTGATGGCAGCAATTGTGTATCGCGCGACGCGTGTTTAGTGTTGCACGTGTTCGGCTTTCTGCCTCTCCCTTCTCTCTATCCTTTAGTCCATCTGTTCGTTCGTTTTGGTAACGTAGTATAATTAATGTTAGGATTAATTTAGGTCATTACGCAGTGTGCCTCTCAATGTTTTTCTTAGAAATGCAATACCCGTTTTAATGTGTTGTGGAAACGCTTGTATTTATGCATTGGCTTATATTTAACGTGGAAACGTTACAATTTGCAGACGAAGCATAAAACAAAGGGGGATTTCGAGTACATTCTTTGTGACAGCACTGTTATTTTACCATTGCTCTTTTCTTTATTAGAATTTATTTGTTAGGCTTTATATTTACCTGATAATTTATATATGTGGATTAGAATATTTCACGACACCTCCCCTCTTAAAACAGACATCCCATGTCAGTCCTTTATTCTATATACACATAGATAAATGTAAGTCAACTTGACTTTACTCTGCTGTGGTGCTATCATGGTTTTATGTAGTTGGGTCCATTCAGAGTAGGCACTACTCATGAAATCTGCCTCAGACTTCTACAACCAATAATATATTTCGGTTATGTTACTGAACAGCCGCAAGTGTGAGTGCTTGTCTTAATGCTGCTTCGCAACCCGTATTCACCATTTCTCTTCTCTGAGTCTGCGCAATGACATGTCCAGAGAACATTATATTTCCCTCAAAATGTACGTTATGAGGAGATAACATATACCTGGTGATAGCAGAGTTTTCGTAGTGGATCCCATAATCTTCTTATTATCCTGTATGAAACATTCGGAATATCCTCAATCAAAGAGGCAACTCAGGGATTCATTACGTTCCTCCGAAATGTTTACATCCAACAATTTTCTCATCATTCTAGAGAAGACACTAGGCGCATTCTTCAATCCAAATGGCAATCTATTAAACTCATAGTGTCCTTCTGAGGTACTAAAAGCTAGGTATGGTCTAACCTCAGGCTTTACTGGAATCTGATAGTATCCTTTACTCAGATCCACTTTTGAGAAATATTTAGCTTTATTTAGTCTGGCAAACAGCTGATTTGTATCCGGCAACGGATCCACCTGTCCTTCTGTAATAGCATTCAGTCTCCTGTAATCTATACAGAGTCTATGTTCTCCAGAGGGCTTCCTTAAGAGTACAACACCGGAACTATACGAAGATTCACTGTGTGAAATAATTCCTTCCTTCCTTCAATAGATAGTCTATCTCTTCCTTCAAAGCTTTCTCCTTAGCAAACGGAATCGAATATGGTTTCATACAGACAGGTGTGGGGTCTATCAGTTTCATATCATATTCCAATAGGTTTGTATGCCCTGGTCGGTCTGTTAACACCTCTGCATGATTATTTAGAACCTGTTGCACTCTCTCTTTCTGAGTTTTCGTTAAATGTGTACTGATTTTCACCTGTGCTGCTGTCTCACAGGGGTGTAATGGATATTCAAATGATGAAAGTGGTTCCTTTTTCATCTCCATGGCGATGGACAAGGTCAACAAGTGTGTCTCTTCCTGATGTTCTCTTTCCAAATATTTCTTCAGGAGATTCACATGATAGATTTTTTCTTTCCCCTTCTTATCTATCTTATAATTTGTTCTAGACACCTTCTCTAGAACTGTATATGGACCCTGCCATCCAATTTGTAACTTATTCTGACTCCCGGGCAAAAGAAGCAGTACTTTCTCTCCCACAGCCAAATTTCTGTCTTTCGCCTTCCTGTTATAATAGGCAGCATGTTTCTTCCTGGCTTGTTTCAAATTTTCATTGGCAAGTTTCCAGCCAGTTTTTAAACGAGTGGTCAGCTCATTCACATATTGGTATGAAGATGTAATGTTTTCCTCTGCCTTTTCATCAGTCCACGTTCTTAACAAAGCTACATATGGACCTTTAATTTTGTGGACCTATTTGTCCATGCACCGGTATGGTCTCTTCCACTCGAAGCTTTATAGTGATGATTTTTCCTCCCAGAATTATCATTCACAAAACGACCGCTACCAATTTTTCTTTTGGGGCTTTCTCCCCACTTAAAATTCTTGATGAGAGATTTCCTCTCTACATCCTCTTCCTCCAGTTTGTTTAAGTCCGATTGAGGGATTGTCGGCTTATCCTGGGGTAAGACATCTTTTTGCACTCTCCGCATAGTGGCCATTGTAAAACAGTTAAGTGAAGCTTGTCCGTGAAAAGGGGCTTCCCATTCCATTTGGTCCACTTTATCAAATCTATTTTTCTTTTTATTATCAGGCCTAATTTTGCCCCGTGGCGTGTCCAGGTCCTGATCCATGTTCCCACTTGTGGGTGTTCCCTCATGTGCTATGCTACACCTTTCTACAAAATTCTCAATGTCCCATCTTGCTTTGGGCCAATAATAATTGTGAGCCACCTTTTGAATGATGGTACCTATCTTCTCATGGTCCCCATCTGGTTTCACATGTAGGCTCCTTATTAAGTCTGCCCTATATCTTTTAGGAAGTACCAGTTGTCCCTGACCTTTGGATCTAGCTCCAGTCTTCCTATACATCAACTTGTTTTTCATGTAAAAATCTCCCTTGCCTGGAGTTGTATGACAAGTTGACAATTTTCTGAAACAAGGCTTGAGTGTTTTATCCCCAGCCTGTGCCTTCCTCATCTCTTCTGGAGTGGTATCCAACATAATATCCTCCTCCTGTCTTGAGGTCGACCTGACCTGAAGGGTTGCCATATACACAGGTTTCCTTCTGCAACGGTCAGTGTCATGATTGTCCATCTGACAATTTTTACACCACCTTTTTCCTTGGTTGAAAGATTTTCTTTCATCATATTTCCTTTCATCGAATTGTGGGAATTTATTTTTATTTTCATACCGTGGCCTATCAAACTGGTGCTTACCTTTATTTTGATCCCTAGGATCAAATTTATTAAAGTTCTGTGGTGCCCTAAAGTTATCCACTTGTTTCTTTTTATTACCTGTTACCTCTGCTTGAGCTGCTTGATACCTTTCTGCAACATTTAGCAACTCACCCAGCCTCTCTGCACCTTGTTCCATGAGAAACTTTCTCAGGTCTGGAGCCATGGACTCTCTTAATTGCTCTATAAGGACCATTTCCTTAAGATCTTGGGTTTTTCCCCAGAGAAGTCCATTTCTCCAAGTATGTCTCTATTCGTGCAGAGAACTGGTGATAGGTTTCACCTGACAGTAGTTTAGCATTCCTAAATTTTTTCCTATAGAATTCTGCATTCTTTTCATATCTTAACAAAAGAGCCTGCTTTAGCATGTCATAATTTTCCTGATCACCTCTGCTCATTTTTGCAAAAACTTCATAAGCTGCCCCACGAAGTCCCTGAGATAACTTTAAGCTCCACCTTTCTCTCTCTAACCCATACGTGGTAGCTAATAGTTCATACCTATTTAGGTAGCTCTCTATATCATCGTCTTTCTCAACAAAATGATCTAAATGAAAATTCATAGCTGAGGTTGAGGCTCCCTGGCTAGCAGTGGCATCAGAGGCAAAGGGACTGGCACCATTTTCAGGAGCATGGCCTTGAAACTCAAACTCCCTTAGTCTTAACTCATGTTCCCTTTGTAATCTCTTCTCCTGCTTTTCTGCTTCCCTTTCTGCAGCTAATCTTCTTTCTTCTGCTTCCCTTTCTGCAGCTAATTTCTTCTTCCCTTTCTGCAGCTAATTTCTTCTCTTCCCTTTCTGCAGTCAATCTTCTTTCTTCTGCTTCCAATTTCTTAGCCTCAGCCTCAATCTGCAACCTCTTAGTCTCAGCCTCAGCCTCAAATTGTAACTTCTTAATTTCCCTTTCAGCCTCTAACTTTCTTTCGGCTTCAAACCTTCTTTCTTCGCGTTCAATAAATTTGTCACATTCCGTAGTGACATAGGCAACCATAACTTGCCCATCTAATCCTAACTCTTTTGCAGTCTGAACAGCAGCAGATCGAAATTTGGCCAGGTCCGCCATTGTCTATCAGGTAAATTTATACAATGTCTAACCAACAATTCAATCTCTAAATATATATCTAATGGACAACACAGGCACCGTGAGCTCAACCTTATTTAATTCCACCCAAGGATACCTTTTAATTCTTATATTCCCTGAAGTGAATTACCCCCACTATTTTTAATAGGTAAAGATTCAAAATCCCGGACGAGCCCCCAATATATGTGGTAAAGTGGGATGTTATAAATATTTATAGGGGACTTAGTGTACTGACTGAGATCAGCTGTGAAGGTATATATATCTAATAAGAGTAGTGTATTATAGATAACCTTACTTGCTGCCACATATATATATATATCTCAGTCAGAATTATTCTGGAATAGTGTGATGACTACGTTATATGTCTAGGGTATGTGTATGATGAAGTGTAAGTCAAAACAACAACAGACAGATAAACAATTTAATTTATTCCACTACACTTGACAACACTGTGACACTCACATACATAAAACACTCTAAAGGATATCTTAAAGGAGTCACTGATAACTTTTCAAATAACAATATGTATTCATTGCTGTCATGAATGTATATGTGTCCTGATTCAAATACAAAGGGAACCAGGAATCACAATCAATTTTAATTACAAGTTATATGTACAGAATTTCTCAATATGAATCTTGTAGTGACATGTATTTTTAATAGTATCCTATGTGTGTCATTGGTGTAGTAGTAATATGAGGTAATACTGGTTTGGTTTTGTTCAAGCTCTGTTGGTATTTGTCATCATGACTTCAATAGTTTGTCTTTATTGGAACTAGTATTGGAGATGTTCTCAGTTCCTGATATTAAAACAATTAAATTCCCCTCTTAATTGTATTTTACACTGTCATTTTAAGATGGGGGTACATAATGTTGAGCTCAGCTGGCCACATCAGCTTATCTTGCGTGATGGCGGCAGGAAAAGACTCCTCTGCTCGATTTCTCCCCTGGGCTCTGGAGACACCTCACTGATAGCTAATGGACCAAGGAGTATGCTGTCCGACTCTGGATTCAGCAAAGCTCTGACCAGGTGCTGCTCAATAACGTTAAGACCACAGTCCCACAATTCATGGAAATAAACACAGATACGTTGACTAGCAATGAATTCTGGCACAAATACTGGCACAAATTCCCATCTGCTTATGTTCCAGGCTTTTATTTAGCAAAAATATGAGCTGGCTTCAACGCACTGTTGCTTTATCAAGCTTATTTGAACTAGTGGTCTCGAACTAACGCTCCTAAGTGATTATATCAGCGAGTCTGGCCAATGGAGCCACGTTTCGACAAGTGTTTGAAAAAATTTTACCTTCCTACGTCTCCCCTAACAACCAAGGATAGCATTTATAGTCCGACTAATCGTGTGTTTAGCCTTACATATCATTCCAGCCAATCAGTTCAAATGTAACTTGTGGCCCATTTCCGTACAATGGTGGTTTAAAAAATCTACCACTGAGCGATTCTGATTTTGGGTGTTGTCTGACAGCACCATCATTTTATTTTGGCTATAACTTGTTAATTCCTAGACTATTTGCGTAACGTTTTACATATTCTTTGTCAGCAAACCCTAAGGAACCCAAATATATATATATTTAATAGAGCTAATATGCTGCGTTCAAAATATGCAATTTCTTCTACCTCCTGTTTCGAAGATGTGCTGTCTGGGTACTGTAATGTTTTCAAACGTAAACCCATCTAATGTCATCTTTTCTAATAAGCGTTTTCCAGGTTTTTTTTTTTAAAACCTAACTCTGGGAAGGGTAGTGAATTTTATCACTGTCGATTTGAAATAAAGTTAGTGCATGTGGCCTTACACGCGTGATGGCAGCAATTGTGTATCGCGCGACGCGTGTTTAGTGTTGCACGTGTTCGGCTTTCTGCCTCTCCCTTCTCTCTATCCTTTAGTCCATCTGTTCGTTCGTTTTGGTAACGTAGTATAATTAATGTTAGGATTAATTTAGGTCATTACGCAGTGTGCCTCTCAATGTTTTTCTTAGAAATGCAATACCCGTTTTAATGTGTTGTGGAAACGCTTGTATTTATGCATTGGCTTATATTTAACGTGGAAACGTTACAATTTGCAGACGAAGCATAAAACAAAGGGGGATTTCGAGTACATTCTTTGTGACAGCACTGTTATTTTACCATTGCTCTTTTCTTTATTAGAATTTATTTGTTAGGCTTTATATTTACCTGATAATTTATATATATGGATTAGAATATTTCACGACATGCACACAAAAATATTTATAGAACTGTGGTGATGCACAGTGGTTTTTAAAAATACTTTTGAATAAGTAAAATTGCCGTTAGGTATTGGTGCTTATAAATTTAATTCCCGTCTTATGACGGGCTTTTACACTAGTTATGATAATATAATTATGAGTGCAGGAAATTTCGGACACTTGGATCTGTTACCGGTTTTGTTCAACTATTCGTGGATTTAATCTTTTATGCGGAGTGGGTGGTTTCCTAGACCCCGATCCTTACACGTTTATTCATTCACTCATTCATCACCCTTCAACCCCCTAAGGAACATAGATCGTCAACAAAAGGGTAAAGGTTATCTTTAGACTAGTAAATTATGTGGTCCTTGAAAATGATGCTTTACTTAGTGTGCTTAACATTACATGAGGATGTCAGAGAACAACCCAAAAGCCACCCTGGACTGTCCGATACGTTGAAAGTCTCTGCATGTCTTTTTCTTTCTTCCTTTCTCATAGTGTAAAATGTGCTGCTTGGGCGGGGTTAACGGCACGAGCTTAAACAAACAAACAAATCATCGGGAAACGGAGAAATATCGACTCCATTCTCTGAAAACATCTTTTTTTTTTCATGTCTTCAATTCTGCTCTTCGTGTGTTTTTCGGCTTTCACTACCTTTGTTACCATGGGGGTTCCAGAACAAGGACTGTCTTGTAATGCTATCAACATGTTTACTCAACGTGTGCGATATCCAACGCTAGCGTCTAATGATAGTAAACATTCTCTCTTCTTCCCCCCCCCCCCCCCCCCCCCCCAATTAAACGTTACATAATTCGACAACGAAAACTTTATTTCTGTGTTTATTTCCTTTAACGACAACTTCAGCGTGTCCGACACACTGTAACCTTTCTCTCAAAGTTATCACAGCTCTAAAAAACACAGTGCGTCACCTCAATGACAACCCGTGTTTACATTTGCCTATCTCCGTTGGCTTAAATTAGAACAGCCTTTCACAAGTAGCACCCTTAACACTAGCTTTACATTTTTATGGGCCACCCTCTGGGATTCTTTAACGGACTTTGACAGTTGAAAAAAAATTTAAAAAAATCTCTCCAGCCTTTTCTCGTACTGTCGTTAAACTCCACACCTGGCAACCACAAAGAACACTTTTGTTGAACTCAGCACAACCACTGGGTTGAGAAGATTAAAAAAAAAACGCTGTTTACTGACTACTTCAACTTGCATTCCCACAACAAAAGCATGTTTTCAGGCGTGACTAGGCAGAGACACAGAATTCTGGATTACAACACGCCCCGCTTTCTCTCATTATAAGTAAAAGGCAAATGTAGTTCCAGAGCAGAAACTGCCATAGGGGAGGGAAGTGTCAGAGACTTCACTATACTCGGTCCAGCTTTTTATGAGGTGCGGTGACCAGTTCCCTTCCGCGCTACCTTTGCCTTGCGTAACTTACGGAGTCAGGGACCCATTTTCAGCTGGGTAGACCGGAGTGTGATGCTACCAGGTTTCGATTTTACGTCGTCGGTATGTACTTTAATGGTTAATTTGGTTGTTATCGTGTTCGCCCTTACTTTAGTCGTGAGACAGGCGATAAGGGATTCCCCTGTCGTGAAAGATGTTGAGAACCCAGCTTTGCACACTAAGCTTCGAGCAGTCACTTGAGCCCCATACGTATCTCTGGCTTTTACCTGGTTGGCTGCATTCAGAAGGAATGCACAATGATAGGCAGGGGGAGTTGAGAAGTGACTCTGTGTAGGACGTGACTATTTCTTGGTAGAGCCCAGAACCACAGCACAGTATTTTAGCTCTGCTTAGTTAAATAACCCGCTTGGATGGTGGGGAATGCACAGTATACTACGCGCTTCTTACTCCTAGCTTGGAATCAGATGTGATTATCCTTTGAATGGTAAGATTTTAGTCCTATGATAATAAATAACCCCGCCCGTATGTGTCTGACTATAAGCATCTCACACGCCAGCATCGCGCTGAATTTTGTGCCATGGTAATGCTTAGAAACGATCCCGCCGTATAAACCTACTCGCTTTCCTTGTGACGTACAATAAACATTTTTAACATTTTGCCCGATCTGATAGAGACTGCGGCAAGACTTATAATTAACGATCTGCCAGAAATGTGCTGCCAAACTACTGTCTGAATTAACGTAATACTTTAACTTTAACGCCTCTAATAGTAGTAATCCTTACATTTTTTGGTAGTGTAACACGAGACAACAGTAATAATTAACGCCAATTCTAACACCCGCCGCGCAAAACCCCGCTTCGCTTGACACGCTGTGGGATTGGCCCGATGATATATACACACAGACAGTTTAAATTCTCGCCGAGTAATGTATTTCTGACGTCACTCAAACAAGTTAGTTATCTGAAAAATAAATGCTAGAGAGAGATGAGAGGGGGAAGATGGCCGACTTGTGTAAAATTTATATTTGACGATTGACAGTGACAAAATTGAAAATCTAAACCATACTGAAACTGACCATAAAAATCATATGGTAGTATAGCTTAGAGTCCCCTGAGCAAAAATGTGTTTTAAAAAATATGGTAGTCCAAGTATTAGCCAAGTTATTGAGAAAATACTAAATGTCTACGGACGCTTGACGGACAGACTGTGGTTCCTGCTTGTTTTTTTTTCATAACGTTAGTGGGGACGCCAGCTTAGAAAGAGGCATGGTAGTAATTCAAATTCTATTAGTTGGTATAGGAGTGAAAGGGGAGAGATAGAAAAAATGTAACTAAAAACGAAACATCTTTTTCTATTGGGCATAACTAACGCAGACCAATCGACTACCAGACAGAGAGTTTGTTTGGAATCTGTTTTGTTTTTCAAAAACTTACATTTGAATTCTGGTAGTCGCAAGTTTTCCATTGGCCAGTACTAATAGATATTAGCAAAAAGCTTTCAATGCTCATCGCCAGTTGACAAAAACTTTTTCTATCAAATACGCTGAGATCAGCTGTGTTAATTTATAAAATAAAGAATTAATTCGCAGTCTGGGCAGGGCAGAGAAAAACTGAGGCCATTCTTTGCAAGTCAGCGTTATTTGTTATATATTTCTGTGAAAATTGTGGTAAGAATGCTTTATGTATTAATATGTTTATTACAACTGCCAAAGTTAGATACTGCTATTGGGAAAAGTGAAGGACATGCCGGGAGCAGACATTGTTGAGTCCTCACATTGAACTGTATCTAACTGTTGTATATTGTCATGATTTTGTTTTAATATTATTGTATTAGAATATGTTAGTAAGCCTCCGTGTTCCATGAACACTGTTCAACATGCCTGGAGCGTTTATAATTTAAAAAAAAAAGAAGAGCAAATCATACAAAAGGAAATGTGGTTACTCCACGTTATTGTATTGAGGAAAACTATGTAAAAGTACAGTGGCGTATCTGCCATAGAGACCTGAGGTGTGGTCACAGCAAGGTGTGAGTCATATAAAATTAGGGGCGAGTGCACCTGTATGCACGCGAGGCTGACCCCATACCACCATATGTAAATAATAATAATAATAAAGTGTGATCAGATATAAAAAGGCCAGGGTGTCTTTTTATTGCAGAGGTTTTATTTCCTGTTACCAGCCGGTGACAGGAAACCTGATGAGTGAGTGTAACGCCAACAAGTCTCCGGTAAAACGTTTATGCTGTCAGCAGATAGCTGGAGGAGCTTGTGTGTGCTGATATATCTATATTTTCTGCAACGACATACTGAATTATCCTTCTACAAAGAATCCCAGGTGATGTGTTAGCATCTGGGTATATCTGACACTTCAGTTACAATAAACTTTGGTATTTCCAATCATACCCAGGATTTTATGGGGCGTGATGAAACTACAGCCCCTCCTAACAAATGACAAACACTATTAGATAATAAAGTTGTAATCTGTGAATACACCAACAGGAGAGATAGAGTGACATTATACTTATTGGACAAAGTGTCCACACATTTTAGTTAATCCTTTTTATGTAAACTATCTTTTCCTCATTTTCAAAGACCTGTCCAAAAGAGATGGCGGGACAGGCAGATTAAATTGTAAAAAGAAAATATTCAATTTTAAAGAAAAACCTTAACCACTGTTTTATTCAATTCCTTATAGTGAGTTAAAGTGTTTTGTGTTTATGTACCATCATTTTCATTTCTCCCCTAGACATTAGGTACATCATACACCAGACACTAGAGCCAAAATAGTGACCGTGTGAGATCTAGGGAGGTAGCGTTAGGTTCCCTGCAAATATCTCATCATCATCTCGCTTTAGACCGGGTCACCGGGGGCCTACATGTGCTTGACCTCACACGGTTGCGCAAAAACAACAGACACGAAAAGAGGTTTCTTTCGCTTTTAGCAACTCAGTATGAGGGGAAGCATCAGGTCTCAGGGTAAACACAACGGATCTAGAGGAGCAAACCTCGATAATAAAACCGGTGCACTACACCGTACACGCCCTCCGTGGGTGGGAAGGAGCCAGATGGATACTGAACAAGTCTTGGGAGTGGGAACGAGTGTGGACTGCTCCCTGAAGATCGGAACCCATCGTACAGGCACAGAGACTCAGGACGTGACGATCCTATTGCCTTCAACTCTTGGTCACATGCCTAGAGCCTCGGAGAACTCGGCGTAACCAGCAGGCAATTTGGTGGCAGGGAAAGAGCACTGTGAGCCCTACCTTGGCTACGTATCACAAGGAGATGCAGAAACACCCCCTTTATCTCCCCCAGAGCTGGCACAGTACACTTCTGGCTTCTACCCGGGGCGGTTGGAAATCCACATCAAACCTGGCAGAGCAAGTCCTCCATCAGATGCGGCCGATGCTGGGCCCACTGGCGCGTGGACACGTCCCGATCCCCATCGAGACTTGCCCGGGGAGCCCACCCCGGCTCAAAAAAGCAGAGAAGGCCACTCTCCAAACCTCCGATGTCTTGCGGGCAGTGTTAGGATGTGCAAGAACATGGAAAGGAAGACTCCACAACTTCCCCACTGAAGACACGCCCACGGCGACCGTTGCCTCAATTGGCTGTGTGTGGTGTACCCGGAAACGGGGCCTCCCAGTACTGAGGCACAGTTAAGTCCCCGATGTCACTTATCAGTGCAGAGTTGAGAGAGATGGCTGAGCATCACAATCCCCCCTGTGTTGCAGCATGATGAGAACCCAGCATTGCACACTGAGCTTGGGGGGATCACATGGGCACCAGACTTAATACTGGCTCTTGACTGGATGGCCGCATGCAGGAGATTTCTACAATGGAGGGTTGGCAGGTGGTGGGTATCTGGAAGTGGCTCTGTGCAGGACGTGAGGATTCCTTGGGAGAGCCCAGAACCAGAGCACAGCATTGTGCAAGCTCTGCATAGTTGGAGAGCCCCCTGGAGGACGGGGAATGCACAGTGTGCTACCCCACCTATCCCCAACTGCTAACTTAGAACCAGAAGTGGGGTCCTCTGTATGCGTGCCAGGCCAGGATAAAATGCCTGGGAAAGAGACTGGAGCTCAGAACTCCCTAACTCAAAGCTGCAGGATGGCAGAAAAGCCATGGGAAAGACGGCTATTTTGAAGATAACGCAACCATATTTTCACCATACGAGCTCGGACGCCGCCTCGGTAAACAAGGTCCGCGCAGAGCAGTGACACCCCCAGGCTGCTTGCGAATAGTCTACTACTGGGAACATAAACAGATTAGGGATGAGCCCACTCTCCCATTGAACAGGTGCTAAAGTCATAGATACTGGGCCAGAAGGCGCACCGGAAACCACAGTATCACGCAACTCGCTTTTTTTTTTCTATGGAGAGTACACCGTCAAATAAATCTCGTACTGGTGCTCGCCCTGTGGAGCTCCACCAGGCAGGTGCAGTGCCGGGCTCTGAGCCTCGACAGAGCCCACCCTCAGCTACTGGAGGACCCTCTAGACCGTCTTGTGGAGTCAGCAGACGGCGGAGGAGAACTACTGACCAAAACAAAACAGAAAAAGAGAAACACAGAGTGCCACTTGTCATGATGCACTGGAATGCAGAGGGAGTGAACAGCAAGCAGGCTGGATACAGCAAAAAGACAGAGCTGGAAAACATCTTGTATGAGAAGCAAGTCAGTGTTTGCTGTATCCAAGAGACTCACTTGAAAGCAGATCAAACCTTTAAAATAAGGGGATATCAATGCTTCAGATCCGACAGACAAGATAGACGAAAAGGAGGAGTACTTACTCTTGTAAGGAATAACATTCCTGCACACGAAAGGAAAACCTACATGGATGGAGCAGAATATCAGCTGTTGCAGATAAAGGTAGATAAGATGGAAATAGAACTCCTGAACTATTACTGTCCGAACAACAAACCCCTGAGTCTCAGCTCTATACAGGTACCAGCCACCAACTTTATAGCAGTTGGAGACTTTAATAGCCACTCCCAGAGCTGGGGCTATAACCATCTGGATCACAGAGGTGAAGAGGTTGAAACTTGGCAAGATGATCACTCCCTAATCCTAGTCAATAATGCCACAGATACTCCTACCTTCTACTCCAGAGGATGGCACACAACTTCAACACCAGATCTTGCCTTCTCCGCACCAGATATAGCTGGATCTATTAGTAGAAAAGTAGGAGACCAACTAGGGGGAAGCGACCATCGCCCAATCTTTCTTACTGTCCAGAGTGCAACTCTCAGTACAGGCCCAGCCATTAGAAGATGGAACTACAAAAAAGCCAACTGGGGTTTATTCAGGCATCAGGTGAACACGCTGCTGTCTACCCTCAAGGTACAGAACAGAGACATTAATGAAGTGGTAAAAGACTTCAACAGATGCATACTACAAGCTGCAAAAGAAACCATTCCCAAAGGATGCCGGCGTAACTACATACCATACTGGTCCAGCACACTCGAAGAACGTCAGGAAGCTATGGACAGGGCTAGAAAGGACGCAGAGTCTCAGCCTTCACTTGAAACTCACAACAAATGGAAAAAGGCTGTAGCAGAGTTTCAGAGAACAAAGCTAGAAGAAAAACGGAAAAGCTGGAGAACTAAAACGGCATCGCTGAACCTTGAGAAAGACGGCAGGAAACTTTGGAGATTAGTCAAGTCTCTAAATGAAGAGCGTTCCTCACCTAGGCAGACTATCACATTGGATGAAGGAGGCAAACTTTTCAGAGGAAAACAAGCTGCAGACTTGTTTGCTAGAAGATACAGTTCAGAAAGCAACTTACCCATTAACATAGATCATCAGAGAGAGATAAGAAAAGAAATACTGGCAACCATGGGACAGACAGATACTCCTGCCCCAATGAGGGAACCCATCACACTAGGAGAACTACAGAAGGCTATTTCCAAGCTTAAGTTTCAAAAGTCACCCGGCCCAGACAAAATCAGCAACGAAATGCTAGTAAATCTGAGCTCAGCAGCAAAGACAAAACTGCTTGAGATATTCAACCACAGCTGGTTGAAAGGAACGGTACCCCAAGTATGGAGAGAAGCCATCACAATACCCATACTAAAGAAAGGGAAATGTAAGACCGAGGCTGCAAGTTACCGGCCAATCAGTCTCACAAGCTGTGTTGGGAAGACTATGGAGCGAATAGTCAACCACAGATTGAAATGGTATTTAGAGTCTGAGCAGATCCTGGTGCCGGAACAAGCTGGATTTAGAGAATGCTACAGTATAGAAGACCAAGTTACTTACTTGTCTCAAGCAATAGAAGATGCCTTCCAGGAGAAGAAAAAGGTCCTAACGATCTGGGTCGACTTCAAGCAGGCCTTTGACAAGGTGTGGAAAGATGGCCTCATTGCAAAACTTAGGAGAAGTGGAATCCAAGGCAACATGATGAAATGGATCCAGTCATACTTGCATAACAGGAGAACTAGAGTCACTCTTGACGGTCTGCAGAGCAGAAAAGTGTTGCTCCATCAGGGGGTACCTCAAGGAGGAGTAATTTCCCCAACACTCTTCCTTGTTTACATCAATGACCTGGTGAAAGATCTCCCTGCAGGAGTTAAAGCTGCCTTATATGCAGATGACCTAGTACTCTGGTGCGCTGATGAAAATGTCACCACAGCAAATTATAGAATGCAGCGGGCAGCAGACATGCTAGTGTCATGGGCAGAGAAATGGCTTATCACAATAAACACAGACAAAACCTCCACAACACTGTTCTCCCTCGCCCCCAAGGACAAATCAGCTAACATACACCTAGGGACAACTGTGATCAAGGAAGAAAGCTACCCCACCTATCTTGGGGTGACATTTGACCAAAGGCTTACATGGAATAAGCATATTGAAAATGCAGAAGGAAAGGCCCGAAGACGACTAGGCATGCTCAGAAAATTAGCAGGTACCAACTGGGGAGCAAATGAACGAAATCTAAAGAAGATTTATAACGGAGTAATAAGACCACAACTTAGAGTTTAGCTCAGCAGCATGGTCATCAGCTGCTAACTCACATCTGCAGTCTTTGGACAAGGTGCAAAATCAAGCTCTCAGGCTCATTACAGGAGCCATGAAAACTACACCAATAACAGAGATGCAGAAGGTTGCTGGATTGCAGACATTGTCCCATAGAAGAGACACAAAAACCATGATCCAGATGGAAAAGTACAACAGTATGCCAATGCACCCAATGAAGGCAAGACTAGATGATCTGGCATTGGGACGTCTAAAGCGTAGCAGCTTTGTGCATCGGGGGAAAAGACTTATAAGACAGCATCAAGAAGACCTATCCATGAAGACAACACCACTGTAGCCCACCCTATACCCTGTACCATGGGAGCAGGCCAGCAGTGCCCTCCAAATTAATACATCAGTCAGTGGTCTCACAAGTGGATGTGAGTATAATGATCTGCAAAAACGAACTGCTACATTGAGTATGATCCAAGAAAGCTATCCCGATCAATCATGGATACATGCCTATACAGATGGATCAGCAACTAATGCTGTTAGGAATGGAGGTGCCGGTATCTTTATCTCATATCCTGACAACCACTATGAGACTAGGCACATTCCCACTGGTAAATTCTGTTCCAACTATACAGCTGAGGTTCAAGCTCTAGAGCAAGCTGCAAATATGATTTATAACACCAACTCTGACTGCCACCAGGTAGTCATCCTCACAGATGCACTGTCTGTCCTGCAAGCTCTCAAGGGTGGTAAACTCCCGCATCTGAGAAATGAACTAAACAAGGTAGCTGCCAAAAAGAGAACCATACTTCAGTGGGTACCATCTCATTGTGGTGTACCCGGAAATGAAAAGGCAGATAAACTTGCAAAAAAGGGAGGAGAATGTGAACAAGAAGATAATGAAGTCACATACTTTGAGAAAAAGAGAGCTATCCAGACTATCAGAAAAGAACAGAACCAACCCAAAGACGACTATCACACTCTCGACCGGCAGGGACAGATAACTATTTTTCGACTCAGGACAGGGCATAACAAACTGAATAAACACATGCACAAGCTACGATTGTCTGCTTCACCACTGTGCACATGTGGATTAAACGAACAAACTGCTGAGCATGTTCTACAGGACTGTCCTCTGTATGACCAGTTAAGAAAGATATACTGGCCCAATGACTCAACACTAAACTCAAAGCTATATGGAGTTAAAGAGGAACTTCAAACAACAGTCGAATTCATCAAGAGAACTCGTCTGACGGTGTAATCATCAAAGATGCGATCGCAAGAAGAAGAAGAAGAAGAAGAAGAAGAGGCGACAGTGACTTGCTCAAGATTCTATGTAAATTCGTAGGTCTGCGGTGGCAGATGTGTGCAGTACAAGTTGTCAATATATATTGTATTATAAATATTAGACAAACATAAAGGTATGTTTTCAGGCACTCGTAAGAAATAAAGAAATAGAACACTAGACAACTAGTGCCTAGAGCTAGGCGGTGTTGTCGCACGAAAGGTCCGGGGTTCGAGTCCTGGGTAAGACACTCACGTCTGTTGTTTTTTTTCTGTTGTCTAGTTTTCTACTTCTTTATTTCTTACGAGTGCCTGAAAACATACCTTTATGTTTGTCTAATATTTATTTACTGTTTACAGGCCTCGGGTTTCCCTTCCTTATGTGTTATATATTGTATTATCCTGACAAGGTGGTGAAGATTGGAAGAGCATGGTATGCTCTCATTCGTTAATACGTTACTTAGAGTGCAGTAGTTAAGATAGTGCAGTGGTCCTGTTATTCGGGCCAGTATAGAGGTCAGCTAAGGTTCTGGGAAAGCATCATTCCCCTGAGTCGTCCGGTAATTACAACCCAATAACCTGAACGTGAACAGTAACAGTTTTTTTTTGTTTTTTTTTTTTTTACCTAGCGGCACCAGTAACATCAAAATAGAGCCAGATAGAGCAACGTAATACAGTCTACTATCATTAGCATGTGAGCTGTATGAAAGTATGTCCACAGGATCCAATTGTTGGAGGTCCAACTATATTACTGTTGTACAGTGTAAATAAACAGTGTTCCTGTTCAAGCGGTGTTCCTCAAGTTTTATATAGAAGTACCACTTCGCACTGTATGACCACTCTGTGTGTTGTTATACACATCCACCATCATCATGTCATCGCTATCTACTGAGGCAAAGAACCTGGGCATACCGCGGCCATGTGGGGTAACCACCTGTTAGCGCAGGCGGCCACAATTTCGAAATATTATTTAAAATGTAAAAAAACAATTTCATTCGACAACATAATTGTTGCTGAGTTATTTGCCGGTTGAAGATCATGTGCTGAGTATAGTTATTTTAATGATTTCTTGTTGATCGTGCTTGTTTTATCATTACGCGAATTAGGGTGAAGCGTTCATACAACTCAGTAGCATGATATGAAGAAGTAACATGTAATACTTGAACTCAGCAACATTAATGAAGTAATTAATGCCTTCAGGTTGAGTCCGTAATATTTAATCACATGTACACACAGGATGATCATTTCAAATATGAGCAGAACATAAGTCCGTATAAGTCATGCATAAATTAATCAATAACGTAGACTGCTGGTTTACGTGTCAATGTCCGTTTAAGGATACAATGCAGTATTGTCGTCAGAACATCACAGCTATATGCACGCGCAGATAGACATGGCTACCTGCCGACAGTGAGACTGCGAGTCTGAATATTTCATACGAATTGGACGATTATTCTCCTCCTTCTGAGGATTCTAGTTAAACACTAACCTCCGTAAGTTTCCTCTCATATAGAGTTCTAGGACTGACCCTGGTCCATCATAAATGCACATATAAATGGCTATATATCATGCCATTGAATTGGAAGGTTAGAAAACGCAGCTATTCAGCTTGGCGGTCAAGTAACAAAGGGTAGCGTCTCCTAGTTACCGACTGTGACCCAAACAACGCTAGACACGTCATAATCGATCGTGTATGGAGCGTTCAATAATTGAAACATCTATCGCAATATATTAAATGTCTTAACCTTTACAATTGCACGTCTGCTAACCTTTAGCAGACGGCGTTAATAACATATACCGTAACAATTCCCTGTACACCGGGGAAAAAAAAAATCGATAGATTTTTTTTCAAGATCTATCCGACTTAACAATTTTTCAAAAAAATTTAACACCATTGTGACATATGGCCGACGATGTTCTGAGTAGAACCGTGTCGCGGTCATGTCAACTAACTATTTGTCATAGTCATCTAACATTAATCATATTATATATCAATATTATGCATATTATTATATCAACTAAATAAAATGTGTAATGTCAATAGTGAATGATAGAATTAAATTAAAGTAAGGTCTGTCGTATTAGTATGTCATATAGGAATTAATTTGACTAATTAAAATTAAATTAATTAATTAAACTAAGAGTTAAATTATTAAGATTCTAATGTAACACGATGTTATGAGAGAAGAAAAGACAAAATAAGTGAGAAGAAATAGAAAGAAATTCGAATATAAGTTTAACTTAATTGTGTGTGTTAAGTGTTAGTGAATAATAACTATCTAATTTAACTAACTAAATAACGTATAGGTACATTTAAAAAAAAATATTAATCTAATACTTGTGTGAGATTTATTTTCTCTTTTCATAATTTCTTCTTTTTATATTTCGTTCTCTTTTTTTTTTGTTTTTTTTCATTTCATTTTTTTCTCACATTTCATTTTATTGATAATAATTCAATTAAGAAGTTAAGTTAACTAATTAATTAGTATAGGATATGATGATCCATCCGTAGTCCTGATCCTGATGAATTCTTTTAGACAAAGTGTTGAAACGGTTTCGTCAGACAGAAATGTCAATTATCCTAGGATCCAAGAATTAAGTGCACATAGGATAATAAGTTCGACTTGTCGTCAGATATTGTTCCATGATTGTTCAACGAATATTCATATATTGTGTATGGACGTTAGACGAAGTTTCAATGTCAATATGTATACCTTGATTGTCTTCAGTTCAATTCTGTGATGCATATAGTGTTTATAATTATTAACTTGAAGTCAAGGTTAGTTCCCTTATAGTTGATACTCCGTTCTATCCAATGTAGTGATGATTGACGTATTTTAGGAATGTCAATGTTGATTATTCGTCGTCAATAGGATTACGTGACAACGCATCTGCCACAATGTTTTCAGTGCCAGGAATATGTTCAATGGAGAATTCAAATGGCTGCAGGATGATCGCGTACCTGGCGAGTTTTGGACTTTTGTGGTTTGATCTACGCAAAGATGCTACAGCACGCTGGTCAGTCTGAATGGTGAATGGAGCACCAAGCAAGAACTTTTCCAGTTTTGTGATTGCCCATATAACTGACAAAAGTTCCTTGTCCACTGTGGAATACTTTGTTTCTGCCGGCTTTAGCTTTCTTGAAATATATAAGGTAGGATGTAGAACGCCATCATGGTTCTGGAGCAGGCATGCACCGATGCCGTAGTTACTAGCATCTGTTCGTAAGAAAAATCTTTTGGAAGCATCGGGAAGTCTTAAAATTGGTTCATGCGAAAACAAATTTATAATTTTGTTGAAAGTTTCATTGCATATACCAGTCCATGTCACCTTCACCGGCATGTCTTTTTTTAACAATGAAGACAATACAGCCGTGATGGATGACAAGTTTGGTATGAATCTACTGTAATATTGAACAAGTCCTAACAAACTCCTGACCTGTTTCTTCGTCTGAGGAACTGCTATGTTTAGAATTTTGGAGACTGTACTAGGTAACATTCGGATATATCCCGATCCAATGATATGTCCCAACAAGGTTATCTCATTACACGCGATCTGAACCTTTGTAGGTTTAGCAGTTAGATGATAATTCCTTAGAGTGTCGAAAACATATCTAAGTCCCGAAACATGTTCCTCAAACGACGAACTAAACAAGCATATGTCGTCAATATACGTAATAACGTCTAATCTACCTGATAAAATTTGTCGCATCAGGCGAATGAAGGTAGCTGGCGCATTAACAAGCCCAAAAGGCATCACATTCCACTGGTATAGACCTTGTGGAGTGGAAAATGCGGTGTAGTACTTAGCCTTTTCGGTCAGTGGTATCTGCCAATAACCTTTAGTTAAGTCTATCTTACTAAATATAGTTGCGTTGGATAGACGTGGCAGTAAGTCGTCGATAAGTGGATGTGGTTCGCTGTCAACTATAGTCTTAGCATTTAATTTTCTATAGTCAACACATAGTCTGATGTTATTGTCCTTCTTCCGGACAATCACTAATGGAGAAGAGAATGGCGAATTACTAGTCTCAATGATTCCCAGAGACAACATCTGTTCAAGTTCCTTAGTAGTTTTAGCAAGGAAATGTAAAGGAACCGAATAGGGATGTACACGAATAGGTGTATCGTCATTGAGAGTAATGTCATGACTGATAGCCGATGTGCGACCCGGGACGTCGGTCAACACATCTGGATAAGATTGTAAGAGATTAGCAATCTGTAGATGCTGTTGCGGTGTAACCGTTGAAGAGATGGTTACATCCCGCCAAGATTCAGTAGGTTGAACTACTGGTACCGGTAACGGTAACTGTACCTCAGGAAAAGAAGATTCTTCTTCCTGGATGACGGATAAGTTGGAATAATAACAAGTAGATACTGTGTTGTCATCTAGTTCATGAAAAATTGACTGTAAGTGTTCAGGACGTGTATGAAATTGCTTGAGCATGTTAATATGAAATATCTTTTTGTGTCCCTTGATATCTAAGACGTAATCAACGTCGGAAATTTTATCAATGACTTTGTAAGGACCATTCCAAGATATCAATAATTTATTGTTATTGTGAGGAAGTAACACATAAGCCTCATCGCCTGGGAATAATTGGCGTAATCGTCGAGACCTATTTTGTAGAGATCGAGCCTTAGCTTTTGCAGCCTCAGAAGAAGCTGTTGCCAACTGGCAAGACTCAATAATGTTCTTCCGAAGATTAATCACATACTCGTAAGATGACTGAGTGTCCTGAGTCATCTCCGCGTCAATTAATAAGTCTTTTATTAGTCCCATAGGACCTCTTGGGGGAGCACCAAAAACTAATTCAAAGGGAGAGAAGCCAGTTTGTTCATGCGGTACCTCCCGATAAGCAAATAGAACAGCTGGGAGTGTTCTGTCCCAGTCATGAGGGTGCTTAACAGTAACCTTATGTAGTAGTTGTTTAAGTGTACGGTTAAGTCTTTCAACTGCACCATTACTCATAGGATGATAAATACTACTTAAATTCCTATCAATGTTCCAAGTTTTCATGACTTCCTTCATGGTGTCAGATATGAACTGTGACCCATGGTCTGATAAAAGTTTTCTAGGAAACCCTATTCTAGAAAAGATAAGATGTAGTGCATCAGCTACATCTGTGGTAGTGGTGGTCTTTAATGGGATAGCTTCTGGCCATCGTGTGCACAAATCAATGCACGTAAGGACGAATCTATGTCCTCTGGCCGATGGTAGCAATGGACCAATAATATCCATGGCCATCTTGTCAAACGGTCTTACTGAGATATCGCAAGCCTGAATAGGCGCCCTGTGAAAAGCTCCACGTGCTTTCACTTCTTGGCATGTAGTACAGGAACGTACATACTGCGAAATATCTCTTGACACTCCTGGCCAAAAGAATAAAGACAGTACTCGAGATCGTGTTCGAGTATATCCCATATGTCCAGCACACTGTGAGTCATGCGCATGTTGAAGAATGTACCGTCTAAAAGTATACGGGACCATAACTTGTTGTTTCATTTGTGATTTGTCATTAAAACATCTAATCAATAGGTCATTTTTAATAACAAACCAATGTTTGTTATTATTACCTGAGGATAGATTGTCAACTTTATCAACCAGCTTAAAAATTTTTTTTAAAGATTTATCCTCTTTTTGTTTGGTTGCAAATGTTTCCCTGTCAATAGGTGAATTGACTACAAATTCCTCTTGGTTGTCTACATCCATTTTATTATCACCAACTTTCTCCATGAGTTGAGTCTGCGCTCTAGTCGTCACGGCGTTTCCAGTGCATAGGTTATGTTTCTCCCATTCTATGATCTCATCTGGAGTACAATCTTTACTGCCGTGTATACGACCAACCATCAGATCAGCAATAGGCTTTTTTAGCATACATACTTTTACATTCCCTGTGAAAAAGGGTGTTCTAATATGAACAATAGCTGTGGGGTAAAACTCAATAGTTCCACCAAATGTCATGCAGTGGACGTATTCTCCTGTCGCACAGCTAGGATGTACCAGCGACTGACGTACACCAATCGCCGTGGATCCTGAATCTCTCAGCACTGAGACGACGGATCCATTAACGATTCCCCTGTTAAAAATTAGTAAGCCTGTTCCATCGTTGACTGCAAGACCTACCTCTGGTGTAATATGTCCGCAGTTAAGCACTGTTTCTTTCGCCTTCTGAAAAATAAGATTGCATTGTTGGCAACTATTTGCCACATTATAATTAATAGCAAAACATGCAGCAGAAGACTGTGTTGTATTATCGTCAAGTGGGACCTGAGCTATAGGGGTAGTATTATTTGTAACTGCCGCCCCTGTATTATGGTTGTAATGAGATGATCCCCGAGAATGAGATCGATTCCGAGTATAATTGTTAGAATTATCTCGTCGTCCTCTATAGTAACTATTATCTCGATGTCTCGAGCCATGATTATTACCATTCCAGTTATTGTTATTTTTCGGGGTATGTGATCGATTATAATTAGTGTTATGTTGACTATTGTGGTAGTTTGTTTGAGGTGAATAATTTCTATCTCGTGATCTACCTCTGTTGAACTCATTTTTATTGTTGAAATCATTATTATGTCCCTTCTGAAAGTTAACATTGTGATTTCTTTGGAACCTACTTCTGTCTACACTGTGATGTCTTTGTTTGTTATTATGATTGTAGGCCATATTAGACGCCACAGGTAGAGGTTCTCTTAATGAGGAGTTAGAAATGGTTGCATTCGGATGTGCCGAACAGTAGTTTAAAGAAATTTTTTCCAACTCGTCAATAGTATCTGGTTTACGCTCCTGCAAATATGCAAAGAATGGCTGGCTAACCGAAGATAATACCTTATCCCGTAGTAGCAAATCAACTAATTTGTCGTACGATTTGTTGACTTCTGCCAGTTCAACCCATCTATTAAATGTATTGCGTATGTTCGCAATGAATCCTGCAAAATCTTTTGGAGATTCAGGTAAAATTCCCTTAAATTTCAACCTACAGTGTTCCTCGTCCAGGTGAAACCTTCGTAAAAGCAAGGACTTAATAGCAACGTAGTTATTTGCTATTGATGGGTCAGCATTTTGAGAAGCCGTCAATGGTTCTCCAACCAAGAATTCATTTAACTTGAGTACCCATGACTCTTCGGGCAAATGATTTGTTTTGCAAGTCTGTTCAAAACGTGACAGGAACGATGAAAGGTCGTCCACGTTTAAGTTGAAAGTGGGTAATTTAAAGTTGTAGAAATGTTTAGTTTGGCTGGATGACGATCCATTTTGTGCGTTATTATTCTGGTTTGCATCAGCACTTTGTGCTTGTAATCTTGCTGTCTCCAATTTAATACGCGCCAATTCCATTTCTTGTTGTAAAATAATTTCCTCTCGTTTCAATTTATTCTCTTCTTCCTGTTGAGCAATTTCTCTTAATCTATTTTCCTTGGCAATTTGCTTCATCTCACGTTCTGCTTCCTCTTTCTTTAATGCAGCCTTTTGTTCCTCCATTTCTGCTTTATGTTTTTCCAGTTCTGCCTCAGCAAACTGACGAAGTTCTTGGGATTTATAACCATATTCTTTACCAATTTTAACGAAATGGTCTATAGTAAGCATTTTGACTTTTATCCGTAAGTAATTATTGATAATTACTGATTAAAATAGTCAATAGTAGCTTCAGAGTAATTATTATACTTACTCAACTTAGGAATATTCAATATAAATAATCACAATAGTACTGAACTCTTATGTCTAAGTTCAACTAATAGACAATATTTTGTAACAATATTGTATCTAAGTACTAACTATATCATAAATAGTTATGATATCTGTTAACTATAATGTAATTACATCACACAATTAATCTCAATATCCAATAATGTTGGGTATGATTCCTAGTAATTATATTGTTCAATGTACTAAGTCACTCTCTTAGTACCAGAAAAGTATATTAAATAATATACAATGGGTCTGTCACCTCAAAGGTAGACTATAAGATTATTTTATTTGGTCAATATATATATTATATTATTATTATTATGATGCCCTAGGCATCTCTTATAAATTGTAGTGCTAATTTCTTGGACTATCACTGCATAATTATGCAATGTCCCATATTAACCTTAAATGTCAGAAAAAATTAATTAAATTAAATTACAAGTGTATTATTGAATATAATGTCATATTATTAATGTAGTATTTAATATATATCATGAGTACAAACAAAACAATGATGCAACTAAAGGGTACAAACAATGTCAAGACGCAAACAAGACATTTTCACAATTAAAAATGAATTTATGAACTAAATAAAACAAGCGGAAGTGTGTGATGAAGTGGGATGTTATAAATATTTATATGGGACTTAGTGTACTGACTGAGATCAGCTGTGAAGGTATCTATATCTATTAAGAGTAGTGTATTATAGATAACCTTACTTGCTACCACATATCTATATATCTCAGTCAGAATTATTCTGGAATATTGTGATGACTACGTTATGTGTCTAGGGTATGTGTATGATGAAGTGTAAGTCACAACAACAGACAGATAAACAATTTAATTTAATCCACTACTCTTGACAACACTGTGACACTCACATACATATAACACTCTATGAGAATATCTTAAGGAGTCACTGATAACTTTTCAAATAACAATATGTATTCATGGTTATCATAAAGGTATATGTGTCCTGATTCAAATACAAAGGAACCAGGAATCACAATCAATTTTAATTACAAGTATATGTACAGACTTTATCAATATGAATATTGTAGTGACATATATTATTAAAATATCCTATGTGTGTCAGTTGTGTAGTGGTAATATGAGGTAATACTGGTTTTGTTTTGTTCAAGCTATGTTGGTATTTGTCATCATGACTTCAATAGTTTGTCTTTTGGGACTAGTATTGGAGATGTTCTCAGTTCCTGATATTAAGACAATTAAATTCCCCTCTGAATGTTATTTTTACAAAGTCATTTCAAGATGAGGGGACATAATGTTGAGCTCAGCTGGCCAAATCAGCTTATCTTGCGTGATGGCGGCAGGGAAGGACTCCTCTGCTCGAATTCTCCTCTGGGCTCTGGAGACACCTCACTGATAGCTAAATGGACCAAGGAGTATGCTGTCCGACTCTGGATTCAGCAAAGCTCTGACCCGGTGCTGCTCAGTACCATCAAGACCACGGTCCCTGAAAACAAGAAGGATGTACCTTCTACTTCATAACTAATTGATACTCTAGTTCTACACTGAGCACAATACAACACAAACATTGAGTTCAGAGCGTTAGGCCAACTGTCAGCTTCATCTGAAATACTTTATACCATATTTACCTCCTTAATGGTTACCACGCCTCTGCACTTCCAGCATTATTTCTGTCTAATCAATCATCCAGGTGTCAGTGTACTATTTGGCCATTCCATGCCGTTTTACTTCCCTCCGACACCCTCTGTTCAGGCTGGAGCATTATAGGCTTTATCTCCTGTTTGCCACTGAACTACACATATATATACAGGCATAAATTAACAATTTACATTCAATTTTCATTAAAAGATACTGAATGGTTTCAAGCTTACCACAATTTCATGGAAATAAACACAGATACGTTGATTAGCAATGAATTCTGGCACAATTACTGGCACAAATTCCCATCTGCTTATGTTCCAGGCTTTTATTTAACACAAATATGAGCTGGCTTCAACGCACTGTTGCTTTATCAAGATTATTTGCACTAGTGGTCTCGAACTAACGCTCCTAAGTGAGTATATCAGCGAGTCTAGCCAATGAGGCCACGTTTCGACAAGTGTTTGAAAAAATGTTACCTTTTCACGTCTCCCCTAACAACGAAAGATAGTATTTATAGCCCGACCAATCGTGGTTAGTCTTTCATTGGTTGCGCTCCAATCAATTTGGAGTTTACATGGTAGGCTAATTCTGTAACGTAAGATTTTTTTCAAACACGTTATAAAAAAATTTTATGAGCAGAAATGATTCCATGCTGTCAGGCATCCCCACTATTTTATTTTGGTTATAATTTATTAATTCCTGGACTATTTGCGTAACGTTTTACATATTCTTTGTCAGCAAGCCCTAAGGAACCCAAATATCCAAATTTAAAAGAGCTACGTGGCTGCGTTCAAAATATGCAATTCCTTCTACCTCCTGTTTTCGAAGATGTGCTGTCTGGGTACTGTAATGTTTTCAAACGTAAACCCATCTATTGTTATCTTTCCTAATAAGCGTTTTTTGTGATTTTAAAACCTAACTCTGGGAAGGGTAGTGAATTTATCACTGTTCGTCTGAAAAAAAGTTAGTGCATGTAGTCTTACACGCGTGATGGCAGCATTTGTGTATCGCGCGACGCGTGTTGCATGCGTTCCTGATTTTCAGCCCTCCCTCTCTCTTTATCCTTTAGTCCATCTGTTCGTTCGTTTTGGTAACGCAGTATAATTAATGTTAGGATTAATTTAGGTCATTACGCAGTCTGCCTCTCAATGTTTTTCCAAGAAATACAGCACACGTTTCATTGAAGAAAGCGGGTATAATACAGTAAGCTTTTACTATCAACGTGAAAGCGTTACAATTTGCAGACGAAGCAGAAAACAAGGGGGATTTCGAGTACCTTCTTTGTGACAGCACTGTTATTTACCATTGCTCTTTTCTTTATTAATTTTATTTGTTAGGCTTCATATTTACCTAATAATTTATATATGTGGATTAGAATATTCCACGACACCTCCCCTCTTAAAACAGACATTATATGTCAGTCCTTTATTCTATATACACATAGAGAAATTTATTATTATTTCTGGGGTTTACGGTGATTCTCATCACACGGATGGCGGCTTAAAAAATCCGCTCCCAAATTGGTTTTTCCAGATATATACTCAATGCTAAAATTATATGGAGCCAAAAGTAAAGACCATCGGAGTAACCTGGAGTTCTCATGCCTAGCCTGTGCTAGAAACGATAAAGGTTTGTGGTCTGTTTGCAACTTAAATGCCTTCCCATATAGATAAATATTGAATTTCTTTATCGCCCATATTACTGCAAGACATTCTTTTTCGCTAGTTGAGTAGTTGATTTCAGCTTTATTCAACTTTCTGCTAGCATATGCCACTGGGCTTAATTCCCCATCCAATGCATCTGATTTCTGTAGTAGAGTTGCACCTAACCCAATATTACTTGCATCCGTCCTTACTATGAATTCTTGACTTAAGTCAGGTAATTTCAAAATGGGTTTACTTGTGAGCTTTTCCTTCAATTCTTGGTAAGTCATTTCACATTGTGGTGTCCATGTAATGCGATCTGGATGTCCTTTACGTGTCAATTCAGTTAACGGTGCACATATGGAATTAAAGTTTTTGATATACTTCTGGTAGAAACCACATAATGAGACAAAGGATCTCACGTCCTTCTTGGTTTGTGGTCTCGGGGCTTTCTGTAGTTTCTCTAAATTCTTTGGGTCAGGGGTCATGTTTCCCTGATAAACTGTGTGTCCCAAAAATTCCAATTCTTTACATCCAACGCAACATTTGGTTGGTCGGGCTGTTAAATTTGCCTCCCTAAGTCGATTAAACAGCATGTTCAGAGAGTCAATGTGTTCCTCAAATGTTTCTGTTGCTATAAGGATATCATCCATAAAATTTGTTATACAGGGATTATTCAGAGGATCCAATAATTTTCTCATCATTCTAGAGAAGACACTAGGCGCATTCTTCAATCCAAATGGCAATCTATTAAACTCATAGTGTCCTTCTGAGGTACTAAAAGCTAGGTATGGTCTAACCTCAGGCTTTACTGGAATCTGATAGTATCCTTTACTCAGATCCACTTTTGAGAAATATTTCGCTTTATTTAGTCTGGCAAACAGCTGATTTGTATCCGGCAATGGATCCACCTGTCCTTCTGTAATAGCATTCAGTCTCCTGTAATCTATACAGAGTCTATGTTCTCCAGAGGGCTTCCGTAAGAGTACAACACCGGAACTATACGAAGACTCACTGTGCGAAATAATTCCTTCCTTCAATAGATAGTCTATCTCTTCCTTCAAAGCTTTCTCCTTAGCAAACGGAATCGAATATGGTTTCATACAGACAGGTGTGGAGTCTATTAGTTTCATATCATATTCCAATAGGTTTGTATGCCCTGGTCGGTCTGTTAACACCTCTGCATGATTATTTAGAACCTGTTGCACTCTCTCTTTCTGAGTTTTCGTTAAATGTGTACTGATTTTCACCTGTGCTGCTGTCTCACAGGGGTGTAATGGATATTCAAATGATGAAAGTGGTTCCTTTTTCATCTCCATGGCGATGGATAAGGTCAACAAGTGTGTCTCTTCCTGATGTTCTCTTTCCAAATATTTCTTCAGGAGATTCACATGATAGATTTTTTCTTTCCCCTTCTTATCTATCTTATAATTTGTTCTAGACACCTTCTCTAAAACTGTATATGGACCCTGCCATCCAATTTGTAACTTATTCTGACTCCCAGGCAAAAGAAGCAGTACTTTCTCTCCCACAGCCAAATTTCTGTCTTTCGCCTTCCTGTTATAATAGGCAGCATGTTTCTTCCTGGCTTGTTTCAAATTTTCATTGGCAAGTTTCCAGCCAGTTTTTTAACCGAGTGGTCAGCTCATTCACATATTGGTATGAAGATGTAATGTTTTCCTCTGCCTTTTCATCAGTCCACGTTCTTAACATAGCTACATGTGGACCTTTAATTGTGTGGACCTATTTGTCCATGCACCGGTATGGTCTCTTCCACTCGAAGCTTTATAGTGATGATTTTTCCTCCCAGAATTATCATTCACAAAACGACCGCTACCAATTCTTTTGGGGCTTTCTCCCCACTTAAAATTCTTGATGAGAGATTTCCTCCCTACATCCTCTTCCTCCAGTTTGTTTAAGTCCGATTGAGGGATTTTCGGCTTATCCTGGGGTAAGACATCTTTTTGCACTCTCCGCATAGTGGCCATTGTAAAACAGTTAAGTGAAGCTTGTCCGTGAAAAGGGGCTTCCCATTCCATTTGGTCCACTTTATCAAATTTATATTTCTTTTTATTATCAGGCCTAATTTTGCCCCGTGGCGTGTCCAGGTCCTGATCCATGTTCCCACTTGTGGGTGTTCCCTCATGTGCTATGCTACACCTTTCTACAAAATTTTCAATGTCCCATCTTGCTTTGGGCCAATAATAATTGTGAGCCACCTTTTGAATGATGGTACCTATCTTCTCATGGTCCCCATCTGGTTTCACATGTAGGCTCCTTATTAAGTCTGTCCTATATCTTTTTGGAAGAACCAGCTGTCCGTGACCATTGGATCTAGCTCCAGTCTTCCTATACATCAACTTGTTTTTCATGTAAAAATCTCCCTTGCCTGGAGTTGTATGACAAGTTGACAATTTTCTGAAACAAGGCTTGAGTGTTTTATCCCCAGCCTGTGCCTTCCTCATCTCTTCTGGAGTGGTATCTAACATAATATCCTCCTCCTGTCTTGAGGTCGACCTGACCTGAAGGGTTGCCATATACACAGGTTTCCTTCTGCAACGGTCAGTGTCATGATTGTCCATCTGACAATTTTTACACCACCTTTTTCCTTGGTTGAAAGATTTTCTTTCATTATATTTCCTTTCATCGAATTGTGGGAATTTATTTTTATTGTCATACCGTGGCCTATCAAATTGGTGCTTACCTTTATTTTGATCCTTAGGATCAAATTTATTAAAGTTCTGTGGTGCCCTAAAGTTGTCCACCTGTTTCTTTTTATTACCTGTTACCTCTGCTTGAGCTGCTTGATACCTTTCAGCAACATTTAGCAACTCACCCAGCCTCTCTGCACCTTGTTCCATGAGAAACTTTCTCAGGTCTGGAGCCATGGACTCTCTTAATTGCTCTATAAGGACCATTTCCTTAAGATCTTGGGTTTTCCCCAGAGAAGTCCATTTCTCCAAGTATGTCTCTATTCGTGCAGAAAACTGGTGATATGTTTCACCTGACAGTAGTTTAGCATTCCTAAATTTTTTCCTATAAAATTCTGCATTCTTTTCATATCTTAACAAAAGAGCCTGCTTTAGCATGTCATAATTTTCCTGATCACCTCTGCTCATTTTTGCAAAAACTTCATAAGCTGCCCCACGAAGTCCCTGAGATAACTTTAAGCTCCACCTTTCTCTCTCTAACCCATACGTGGTAGCTAATAGTTCATACCTATTTAGGTAGCTCTCAATATCATCGTCTTTCTCAACAAAATGATCTAAATGAAAATTCATAGCTGAGGTTGAGGCTCCTTGGCTAGCAGTGGCATCAGAGGCAAAGGGACTGGCACCATTTTCAGGAGCATGGCCTTGAAACTCAAATTCCCTGAGTCGTAACTCATGTTCCCTTTGTAATCTTTTATCTTCTGCTTCCCTTTCTGCAGCTAATTTCTTGTCTTCCCTTTCTGCAGCTAATTTCTTCTCTTCCCTTTCTGCAGCCAATCTTCTTTCTTCTGCTTCCCTTTCTGCAGCCAATCTTTTGTCTTCTCTTTCTGCCTCCAATTTCTTAGCCTCAGCCTCAATCTGCAACCTCTTAGTCTCAGCCTCTAACTTTCTTTCGGCCTCTTTTTCTAATCTTCTTTCTTCGCGTTCAATAAATTTGTCACATTCCGTGGTGACATAGGCAACCATAACTTGCCCATCTAATCCTAACTCTTTTGCAGTCTGAACAGCAGCAGATCGAAACTTGGCCAGGTCCGCCATTGTCTATCAGGTAAATTTCTACAATGTCTAACCAACAATTCAAATTCTAAATATATATAATGGACAACACAGGCACCGTGAGCTCAACCTTATTTAATTCCACCCAAGGATACCTTTTAATTCTTATATTCCCTGAAGTGAATTACCCCCAATCTTTTTAATAGGGAAAGATTCAAAATCCCAAGAGCGAGACCCCAATATATGTGGTGAAGTGGGATGTTATAAATATTTATATGGGACTTAGTGTACTGACTGAGATCAGCTGTGAAGGTATCTATATCTATTAAGAGTAGTGTATTATAGATAACCTTACTTGCTACCACATATCTATATATCTCAGTCAGAATTATTCTGGAATAGTGTGATGACTACGTTATGTGTCTAGGGTATGTGTATGATGAAGTGTAAGTCACAACAACAGACAGATAAACAATTTAATTTAATCCACTACTCTTGACAACACTGTGACACTCACATACATATAACACTCTATGAGAATATCTTAAGGAGTCACTGATAACTTTTCAAATAACAATATGTATTCATGGTTATCATAAAGGTATATGTGTCCTGATTCAAATACAAAGGAACCAGGAATCACAATCAATTTTAATTACAAGTATATGTACAGACTTTATCAATATGAATATTGTAGTGACATATATTATTAAAATATCCTATGTGTGTCAGTTGTGTAGTGGTAATATGAGGTAATACTGGTTTTGTTTTGTTCAAGCTATGTTGGTATTTGTCATCATGACTTCAATAGTTTGTCTTTTGGGACTAGTATTGGAGATGTTCTCAGTTCCTGATATTAAGACAATTAAATTCCCCTCTGAATGTTATTTTTACAAAGTCATTTCAAGATGAGGGGACATAATGTTGAGCTCAGCTGGCCAAATCAGCTTATCTTGCGTGATGGCGGCAGGGAAGGACTCCTCTGCTCGAATTCTCCTCTGGGCTCTGGAGACACCTCACTGATAGCTAAATGGACCAAGGAGTATGCTGTCCGACTCTGGATTCAGCAAAGCTCTGACCCGGTGCTGCTCAGTACCATCAAGACCACGGTCCCTGAAAACAAGAAGGATGTACCTTCTACTTCATAACTAATTGATACTCTAGTTCTACACTGAGCACAATACAACACAAACATTGAGTTCAGAGCGTTAGGCCAACTGTCAGCTTCATCTGAAATACTTTATACCAGTATTTACTTCCTTAATGGTTACCACGCCTCTGCACTTCCAGCATTATTTCTGTCTAATCAATCATCCAGGTGTCAGTGTACTATTTGGCCATTCCATGCCGTTTTACTTCCCTCCGACACCCTCTGTTCAGGCTGGAGCATTATAGGCTTTATCTCCTGTTTGCCACTGAACTACACATATATATACAGGCATAAATTAACAATTTACATTCAATTTTCATTAAAAGATACTGAATGGTTCAAGCTTACCACAATTTCATGGAAATAAACACAGATACGTTGATTAGCAATGAATTCTGGCACAATTACTGGCACAAATTCCCATCTGCTTATGTTCCAGGCTTTTATTTAACACAAATATGAGCTGGCTTCAACGCACTGTTGCTTTATCAAGATTATTTGCACTAGTGGTCTCGAACTAACGCTCCTAAGTGAGTATATCAGCGAGTCTAGCCAATGAGGCCACGTTTCGACAAGTGTTTGAAAAAATGTTACCTTTTCACGTCTCCCCTAACAACGAAAGATAGTATTTATAGCCCGACCAATCGTGGTTAGTCTTTCATTGGTTGCGCTCCAATCAATTTGGAGTTTACATGGTAGGCTAATTCTGTAACGTAAGATTTTTTTCAAACACGTTATAAAAAAATTTTATGAGCAGAAATGATTCCATGCTGTCAGGCATCCCCACTATTTTATTTTGGTTATAATTTATTAATTCCTGGACTATTTGCGTAACGTTTTACATATTCTTTGTCAGCAAGCCCTAAGGAACCCAAATATCCAAATTTAAAAGAGCTACGTGGCTGCGTTCAAAATATGCAATTCCTTCTACCTCCTGTTTCGAAGATGTGCTGTCTGGGTACTGTAATGTTTTCAAACGTAAACCCATCTATTGTTATCTTTCCTAATAAGCGTTTTTTTGTGATTTTAAAACCTAACTCTGGGAAGGGTAGTGAATTTATCACTGTTCGTCTGAAAAAAAGTTAGTGCATGTAGTCTTACACGCGTGATGGCAGCATTTGTGTATCGCGCGACGCGTGTTGCATGCGTTCCTGATTTTCAGCCCTCCCTCTCTCTTTATCCTTTAGTCCATCTGTTCGTTCGTTTTGGTAACGCAGTATAATTAATGTTAGGATTAATTTAGGTCATTACGCAGTCTGCCTCTCAATGTTTTTCCAAGAAATACAGCACACGTTTCATTGAAGAAAGCGGGTATAATACAGTAAGCTTTTACTATCAACGTGAAAGCGTTACAATTTGCAGACGAAGCAGAAAACAAGGGGGATTTCGAGTACCTTCTTTGTGACAGCACTGTTATTTACCATTGCTCTTTTCTTTATTAATTTTATTTGTTAGGCTTCATATTTACCTAATAATTTATATATGTGGATTAGAATATTCCACGACAAAGTGTCACACGGAAAACGAAGGGTCAAAGATTGACCCGAGGTCAACTGAATATGCAAAGTACACCAAAAAAAAATGACTGCAAAAAATGATGACATCACAGGACTCATAACGGACGAACATTTAACAATCATCAAATAAATGATAGTAAGAGTAGACTGGACGAAATAGTTAACGAACATGATACAAAACTGAATAAAAATGTGAACTTAGTACAAATAAAATACACCAGTTATCTACGGAACGGTACAGCTAACACAAACGTCAAACGATAGCAGATCTGGACAGGCAGTCCACCGGCAAACCTCAATGGGGCTTCCAAAAGTGCAATCGTTTAACTGCCCTAAGACCGACTGAAATCTAGGTGGTCAGCTGTTCGCGACATTCCCCAGAGATTTCAGTTCCCTCCAACCGGCCCGCTAATTAACAACACATTAAAACAACCCAAAAAATACATGAAACACATTCAGAAAAGACATGCCTATGCAGGCAAAAGGCATGGACTCAGTATTACTGTTTGCAATGACGACAGTATTAAAACAACTAGACTTATCTTTTCCGTTGCTTAGATCAGTGCTAGAGGTCGTCAACAGCTAGGCTAATGCCCCTGACTGTCTGCTCCTGTAGTCCATATCGTGTGTTTGCTTCAATGGCTCATGTTTCCCCTGGTTAGACTTAGAAAACGGCTTTGGTTTCTCCGACAGTTCACCTACACGACCTTCGGTGACGTCACGTTGTTAGGCATTAGAATGAGTACAACGTCATCTTCGACTGGATCATGTGATCGAAACTTGATCGTAAATATTATGGTTAACATGTGCGTAAGGAACAGAAGTTTGTTTCTTTTTTTCTGTCGTTCCCCGCATTCGGCCGCCACTTTGTTGCTGAGTTATTTGCCGGTTGAAGATCATGTGCTGAGTATAGTTATTTTAATGATTTCTTGTTGATCGTGCTTGTTTTATCATTACGCGAATTAGGGTGAAGCGTTCATACAACTCAGTAGCATGATATGAAGAAGTAACATGTAATACTTGAACTCAGCAACATTAATGAAGTAATTAATGCCTTCAGGTTGAGTCCGTAATATTTAATCACATGTACACACAGGATGATCATTTCAAATATGAGCAGAACATAAGTCCGTATAAGTCATGCATAAATTAATCAATAACGTAGACTGCTGGTTTACGTGTCAATGTCCGTTTAAGGATACAATGCAGTATTGTCGTCAGAACATCACAGCTATATGCACGCGCAGATAGACATGGCTACCTGCCGACAGTGAGACTGCGAGTCTGAATATTTCATACGAATTGGACGATTATTCTCCTCCTTCTGAGGATTCTAGTTACCGACTGTGACCCAAACAACGCTAGACACGTCATAATCGATCGTGTATGGAGCGTTCAATAATTGAAACCAGCAATATATTAAAAACCTTTAAACTGGCGAAATTGTGAACACGTCATTTGACCGGAATTTCTGGTCGATGACGTCTTCGCAAATTATTATTTGGGCGCGCTTAGATTCAGAGTTTAGTTTTGATGCAAGCGTGCGGGCGCATGTGACGTATAATAGAAATATAGCCTACGGTAATCTGACAGTCTTTGTAATCCCGTTAGCGTGCTATGATTTGCTAGCAAAACCATGCATTTTTTTCTGCCTGTCTTACTCACACAAGCTTATTTTTCATCCACGCCTCTTTTCCTTGAACATAAACAAACGAAGCGTTTACAAACGTCCGTGACCTGCCAGTCATAACAGGTAGCGAATGAGGTTTGTTTATCATGTTTCGCACGCGAGCTGATCTGTCAATCATCGGATACCTGACAGACCGCACGTGAATAACACAGGACCTTTTGAAGTAGACTCACGGGAAAAAAAATTCCCCCGAGTACCCTTTGAAGTATGTACACAGAGGGAAGGCGAGGGAAACTCCGAGCTCTTTGATCTTCAGAAGCGGGCACAATCTTCGAGAACCCCGTTACACGGATTTAAGTCTTTGATGGCTGTCTAACGCCTGAGACAGGGCGACCGTAAAGCCTATCTGGGGAACTCAGGTTTCTGATTCTCTCGATACACATGGTAACGTGAAAAGTAGCATCATCTATAGATCAGAGAACCATGAGGATATATAAACTGTGTTTTTTTAAACCTGTTATCAGTTGTCACTCAAAATTTTTCGGATAGTCTAAAGTACGTAGTCTAGAACCATTGTGGAAGATGTGTTAATAGCATTCGTGGGGATCTTTAGTCCGATATTCTGGTAATAGAAATTAGTGTTTACGTGGTTAACAGTGTGAAAATTTTACCATTGTATTCGGACAGTCTAAAATACGTAGTCTAGAACCATTGTGGAAGATGTGTTAATAGCATTCGTGGGGATCTTTAGTCCGATATTCTGGTAATAGAAATTAGTGTTTACGTGGTTAACAGTGTGAAGATTTTACCACTGTAATTCACTTGGATTTTCTAGCTGTTAGAACTAGTGAAATAAATAACGCGTAGCTATTTTATACCAGATGTGCAGTTATAATGTAATTTTCATCACACGCTTTCTCACACAAGAAGAGACGGTTAGCTGACTGGATTATATGCTAGGCGCGACTGATAGTGACAGAATAGAATTCACGTTTATTTCATTGTGTATTTATTATAAGTGCCTATTATTTACTACTACGGTGACCAACAGACGCCAACAATTTAATAGCTATTAACGACAGGCGATATTTATGTAAGTGCGCGTATGGATAATTAAATAATAATTGACATTGTACGCTAATCGTTACAGCGCGAGCAAGGGCGGGGAGGGTTGCATACCTTCATCCGACCTGAAATCTCAGCGTTGGCGACGTGCGATAGTTTAGGCATAAAGGAAAACACCTGTGCCTGTTAACTTTAATCAGGACTGACGGAGTGGATAAGAGATCGTCTTGTCCCCGTCTGTGTGCATATATGTAGCTATATAGGATAGTATCATTTTTTTCATAAATGTTCTTTATTCCTAGCAGTTTGTTTCGGGTCTTTTTCATCATTTACTGATGGGTTAATGTTGTCTTTTTCTTGGCTTGTGCGTCACCAATTTTTCATTTGTGAGCCAACGATAAACAAGAAACATTTTAACTTGTAAAGTTAACTGGACTTACAAAACCCAGCAATATTTTTTTCAATTTTATCAGCCCACTGGGGTTGTGCAGAAAAATAACATTATCTGACGACTGACAGTCGTATTCAAGTGTATCATCCAGAATTTACGCTGTTTCAGAATCGGCACTCACCATAGAGCCAGCCGATAGGATTACCATCATTTATCAATTGTAACAGTTTTAGCAACCAGAGGTTTCCCAATACTGGAAGTATTTTCCTCTGTTTACTGTGAACCCCAGGATCTCGGTTACTACCCTAACTATTAGAGGATGGACTGGGGCCAATTTGGGAAATACACCTGACATTTGTATATTCAGGAACTATTGTAATTCCAAGGGATATCACACAGAGTAGGTAAGCGTGACTGAGTGGGCCACTGTATGACAGAGAGAGTGAATATTTTTCTTTGTTACAGGAATTGTACCAACCCTGGATTTTGCTTAAACTGTTTTTACTTTACTGAGTAGCATTTAGTAGGAACTTTGTTTTTCGTTACTGTCTATTCTGTAACATAGTGCGAACCTTTGACCTTTGGGTTATTAACTTTTTTTGGGTTCTTTTCTCAAGAGGGGGAGGGCACATTTATTCTGCTATTTCATATGTTCGTAAATCTGATTTTATTTGATCTTTCTTTAGATATTTGGTGTTGTCAAGTTTAACGATAATAAACAACAAAAGAAACTTAACTTTGTGTGTTGGTCAGACCCATACCCAATTAACCGTAGTTTTCACGTTTGTGTGTGTTCTTGTCACATAGGTGTGTGTGTGTGTGTGTGTGTGTGTGTGTGTGTGTGTGTGTGTGTGTGTGTGTGTGTGTGTGTGTGTGTGTGTATAGTAAACTTATATTTATATAAGAGGAGGGCAATGTTGTCTTATACTAAACTATAGGCTGGACTAGAGAAACTTACTCATTCCAGAGACATATCTTCTCCTTTAACTATTCAACCGTGGAATCTATTTCTCACACCTTTTTTTTTCTCAGGTACTTATCACCATCCACTCTACTCAGACAGGACCTAAAATAACTCTCAAACCTATCGGTACGACAGCGCATCACGTCAAATTGTAAATTTAAATTACGTGTGCATAGCGGTTGATTTATTATTTATTACTGACATTTTTTAATTGTTTAAACTCGTATTTGATATCCTCAATTTTGTATTTTCGTCTCACATACCTGTTGTGTGCGCTAGCTTTATGTGTACAGTATTTTTATTTCTTGACTTATTAATATTCTTTGGTGAGTTTTCGAGTCGTGGTGTCTATTTCCCATCAGTTTGTGTTTTCGTATCTCGTAACAGGTGAACGCTCCGTTGTTTTAATCTTTTCTTTTTTTTTTTTTAAATCCTTAGTGATCATGTCTAAATGTAAAAGAGTTGTTCTTTCTATAGAACAAAAACTTGAAATAATTACAAAAAAATGAAAAATGGTCGTCAGTGAAGTCGTTAATGAATGAGTTTAATGTTGGTGAACAAACAGTGCGTGATATTTTTAAAAGGAAAAAAAAAGTTGATCCAGTTTGCCAGATTTTCTGATAGTGCAAGTGGCATGTCTAGGCGGAAAACTATGAAGACGTAAACGTACGATGATTTGGACAAAGCGATGCTTTTGTGGTTTAACCAGCAGAGAGCTGAGGGAATTCCCATTTCTGGGACTGTATGCGCGATGAAAGCAAAGTATTTTTTCGAACAATTAAAATTAACTGGAGACTTTGACGCATCATCTGGGTGGTTAACAAGATTTAAGCAAAGGCATGGGATTATTCAAATATCTATCGAAGGTGAAAAACTTTGCGCCGGCAGCTGAGGAATTTAAACTTCACTTCCAAGATTTTGTCGATAAAGAGGGATTCGCGCCAGAACAAATTTATAAATGCTGATGAGACGGGTTTGTATTGGGAGTGTTTGCCGCAAAAAACTCTAGCTTTCGAAAGTGAGGAAAGTGCAGCGGGGTATCAAATTCAAAAACAGCGTCTTAAACCGTTTTATGTTGTGGAAATGCCACCGGTTCTCATTTGTTGAATCCGTGTGTTGTGGGAACTGCCAGAAAACCTAGAGCTTTTGCAAAGGTTAAAGAGTTGTCTAATTTATCAGTAGATTACTACAGCAATAAATCTGCATGGATGGATAGAGAAATTTTTAAGGATTGGTTTAAAAACAAATTCATTCCGGGAGTCCGCCAGCATTTACAATCTGTAGACCTTCCACAAAAAGCTGTTTTTTCTTTTGGACAATGCCCCTAGTCATCCAAATGAAGAAATTTTACAATCCGATGATGGGAACATATTTGTAAAATATTTACCCCCTCACGGCTTTGATCCAACCAATGGATCAAGGAGTCATTCAATATTTAAAAACGATATACAGAAACAATTTATTTCTGACATTTGTTAAAGAAGATGGTGATGATTTTACTTGATTTCTGAGAAGAAGAAAAAAAAAAACTGACCGTGTTGGATGCCATCTTTGAAATATCTGCTGCTTGGAGATTAATAACAAGTTCTACTATAAAGAAATCATAGCGGAAACTTTTACCGGGTAATGATGAAGAATTTTATGGTTTTGAGAATAATGTAAACGAAGCGGTGCCCGAAATATTGCATACTTTACGTAGGATAAATGTATTCGTGAATGTTCATGAGGAAACTGTGCGCGATTGGATAAATGCAGATGATAATTTGCCTGGACATGAAGTTTTAAATGATGAAGAGATTGTGCAACGTGTTACTATTAATGAACTTGCAGCTACTGGTGACACAGATCAGGAAGAAGGCAACCCTCATACAAGAGAAAAGTATACAGCACAGTGCTGCTTTAACTAACGTTGAAAGCCGACGCGATTATTTGGAGCAACAGGAAGATAGTACCCTTGCCGATAAGCTAATGTTGCGAATATGCGTAGCACCATTAGCCGAAAAGTGAAGAGAGGAAAAAAAAAACTTTGCTGACGTACTTTAAATAAAAGGGTAAGTATGTAGGATAATTTTTAGTTTTTGTTTTAATTATTTTCCGATATTTTTTCCGATTATTTTTGTGGCGATTATCCGGGTTTTTTTTTTTTTATCCGGGTCAATTCCCCCCTCCTCGATAATCGAGTCTACTGTAGTATGGTGAAGTCCTTTACACTTCACTCCCCTACGGTAGTATCTACTATGAGACTACCTTTCACAATGTGTGCACAATTCTTAACCTGGCTTTGGACGCACGAGAGCGACGAGCCAAGCATATCAATTCATTCACTATCCGTCAGCTCTCCAAGCATCATTGGCCTTAAACAAACTTATGCACAAACGTCCTGTGCCATCCACTCAATGTCTCTCAAGTCTTCTTTATGATGTTCATTTCTGCCTGAAGTTAACTTCTGGATGTGTTTTTATCGGCCTTGGTCTACCTTTCTCCGGGACAAGGACTGCCCTGTAATGTTATCAATATATTTCCTCAGCGTGTGTCCTATCCATTCTCCATCTTAACTGGCACCTGTCTGGTTCTTCTCATCAGTTCCGTGCTGGATCAGCTTATAAACTCAAGCTAAATAAACAACTAACAACAATAGTTGCATACGTTTGCTCGCAGCCCTGGCTCAACGTTGACAAAAAAAGTGACAAGTATGAAGGAAAATACCTAAGGAAAGACAGAGAGAGAAAGAGAAAGACAGAGAGAGAAAGAGACAGACAGAGAGAGAGAAAGAGAGAGAAAGGGAGAGAATTATATATATATATATATATAGAGAGATATATAGACAGCGAGAGATAGAGAGAGAAAGACAGAGAGAGAAAGACAGAGAGAAAGACAGTGAGAAAGAGAGCGAGAGAAAGAGAGCGAGAGAAAGAGAGAGAGAGAAAGACACATAGAGAGAAAGATGGAGCGAGAAAGAAAGAGAGTATGTTTGTGAGAGAGAGAGAGAGAGAGAGAGAGAGAGAGAGAGAGAGAGAGAGAGAGAGAGAGAGAGAGAGAGAGAGAGAGAGAGAGAGAGAGAGAGAGAGACTGAAGAGATGAGCTTTTGTTAACCCTACCTTATCGTCTCCACTTTCAACATCACACTGAAATGCAGAGAAGAAAACAACATTACTGGTATAACAATAACAGCTATCATTACGGCGTCAGCCTCAACTTTGTTCTATCGTCTTCCTTACAAATGTTCCCACCTTATGGATAATGGGGGCCCACCACTGCAGAAATCACCACTGCACCAATGTGTTCTTGCAGCGGTGGCTGCTTAACGATCTGTTTTACATGATGAGGTTGCCAGCCTGACCTGTCAAATGGTATTAGTCCCCGATACATGATCAACAAAAACAATGGGCACACCAATAATATCAAATAAGATCACATGGGAAAACACGGGAATACATGGCCGAACACACAGAACCATAAACAATAACACTCTAAATACTTGTATTGACCAATTTCGTTAAGTTCTGGGAGTGATGTTACTCCTGGACAGCAATTTTTTTTAAAAAAAAGCCATCAACGCCTATTTCTGCGAAGTGATTTAACACAGATGTTCGATCATTCATTCCTTCCAGCGCGTTCTTTCTGGCTTCGATGTAACATAACACTCGATAATATCATGGCTGTCCTCATTTAACGGCAGTGGTTTTCAACGTGGACCATGCCATATTTCTAGGGGGCCACAGTGAGAGGGTAAAGTACCTTTTTTTCCAGTTAACATTGAAGTGACTATCAGGGGAGGAGGAGTGTCGTGTCACAGAGGTAAATGAGACTGGGGGTGGTGTCATGAGCAAAATAAGGTTGAGAAACAAACGTACCAACGGCCGAAAATCTTTATCTGAAAGAGAAATAAAATTTCTTTTTTTTAAAAATCATTTCTCCCTGTTATATTTTATATTCCTGCTCAGGATGAGCGTCCTAACACTTTAACAGAGTGGTGAGAGCGTTGATCTCTCCCGGCTAAAGTACCGGATTCGAAACACGGTTTCCAGTCTACTCAGCTGTAAATGGGTACCTGACTTTGCTCATGAGTTAGGTAAGGAAAAGGCAGCGAGGAAGAGAACTGGTGAACACACCTCTCGAAGGCGGACCTAGTATAGTGAGTCTCTAACACTTCATCCCTACGGCAGCATATACTACGGGAATACCTTTGCCTACACTGCCCAGGATAGAATTCTTGCTGTCATTAACAACACATTTTTTTTAGAGTGGGCAAGAACACTCTGAAACATCATCCTTCATCCACCCCTACCTCCTTTTTGTTTTCTCCCCAGCACAGGCCTTCAAGAAACCTATGACAAGTCTTCCTGTCCTGTGCCATCAGTTTAAGATCTTTCCATGTCTTCCTTCTATTTTTGTCTCCATTTCTCTACTCCGTGTGGTCCTTGGTCGACGAGAAACATAAAGCTGCTAAAATGTTTGCACGAAAATGACTAATATCGTTTATTCTTTCACTGGCATTGTTGTAAAAAAAAGATGTGCCGACAATGTCATAACTTGGTACAGGATTGCTACATTACCTAAGCTAAACACGAAGTACTTGTGACAGCAAACACAAAAAATAAATAACAAGAACAAGACTAAGAAGAGAAAATTACAACAATAACACCAAAATCGTTATCTACCAAAAACCTCGCCAATTAAATCAACCACAGATAATCAAACGCTGCCCCATGAGAAATGCAACGACACAGTTTTAGGCATAACTATATGTTACAAAGATACATGTACACTTAACTCGATGATGATGATGATGATATAATCCCTTTTTCTGTGAGCAGTACGCTCCTGACAGCCCATTGCCTCTCTGACAAAGGTACAAGTACTTAACTCGATAGAAGATTTTTATATATGCATTTGTGAATGTGGCGTTTCAATTTGTTCAAGCACAATATCTCTGGGTCCCGCTCATCGTTAAGAGCTGAAATTGTGCATGCAGCTCCCATTCGTAGTACTAGGGCGGTCGAGTTGGAGTCGGCAGTCGTGGAGTCGGCGTTTTTTTTTTTAGTGGAGTAGAAGTTGGTAAAAAATGTCCCGACCCCGACTCCGAATTTTATGCCATATGACTAGAAAAAAAACTGTAGTTGGAATCGAAGTCGGGCTTCTAAAATTTATGGAGTCGGAAAATGTTTTGACCAACTCCACAACCCTGCGTAGTACAATGAAGCCTGAAATCTCACATTTTGATCATAACTGACGCAGCCGATTGTGATAGTTCGCATTTCATCTAATTATTTCACTGAGTATATAGCAAAGGAACCACATTTCATCTAATTATGCCACTGAGTATACGGCAAAGGAACCACATTTCATCTAATTATGTCACTGAGTATACGGCAAAGGAACCACATTTCATCTAATTATTTCACTGAGTACAGCAAAGGAACCACATTTCATCTAATTATTTCACTGAGTATATACAAAGGAACCACATTTTATCTAATTATTTCACTGAGTGGACAGCAAAGGAACCACATTTCATCTAATTATTTCACTGAGTATATACAAAGGAACCACATTTCATCTAATTATTTCACTGAGTGGACAGCAAAGGAACCACATTTCATCTAATTATTTCACTGAGTATATACAAAGGAAACACATTACATCTAATTATTTCACTGAGTGGACAGCACAGGAACCACATTTCATCTAATTATTTCACTAAGTGGACAGCAGAGGAACCACATGTCATCTAATTATTTCACTGAGTACAGCAAAGGAACCACATTTCATCTAATTATTTCACTGAGTATATACAAAGGAACCACATTTCATCTAATTATTTCACTGAGTATATACAAAGGAACCACATTACATCTAATTATTTCACTGAGTGGACAGCAAAGGAACCACATTTCATCTAATTATTTCACTGAGTATATACAAAGGAACCACATTTCATCTAATTTTTTCACTGAGTGGACAGCAAAGGAACCACATTTCATCTAATTATGTCACTGAGTGGACAGCAAAGGAACCACATTTCATCTAATTTTGTCACTGAGTACAGCAAAGGAACCACATTTCATCTAATTATGTCACTGAGTATACGGCAAAGGAACCACATTTCATCTAATTATGTCCTGAGTCTACGGCAAAGGAACCACATTTCATCTAATTATTTCACTGAGTACAGCAAAGGAACCACATTTCATCTAATTATATTACTGAGTATATACAAAGGAACCACATTTTATCTAATTATTTCACTGAGTGGACAGCAAAGGAACCACATTTCATCTAATTATTTCACTGAGTATATACAAAGGAACCACATTTTATCTAATTATTTCACTGAGTGGACAGCAAAGGAACCACATTTCATCTAATTATTTCACTGAGTATATACAAAGGAACCACATTTCATCTAATTATTTCACTGAGTGGACAGCAAAGGAACCACATTTCATCTAATTATTTCACTGAGTAAATACAAAGGAATCACATTACATCTAATTATTTCACTGAGTGGACAGCACAGGAACCACATTTCATCTAATTATTTCACTGAGTGGACAGCACAGGAACCACATTTCATCTAATTATTTCACTGAGTGGACAGCACAGGAACCACATTTCATCTAATTATTTCACTGAGTACAGTAAAGGAACGACATTTCATCTAATTATTTCACTGAGTATGTACAAAGGAACCACATTTCATCTAATTTTTTCACTGAGTACAGCAAAGGAACCACATTTCATCTAATTATGTCACTGAGTGGACAGCAAAGGAATCACATTTCATCTAATTATGTCATTGAGTATACAGCAAAGGAACCACATTACATCTAATTTTGTCACTGAGTATACAGCAAAGGAACCACATTTCATCTAATTATGTCACTGAGTATACAGCAAAGGAACCACATTACATCTAATTTTGTCACTGAGTATACAGCAAAGGAACCACATTTCATCTAATTATGTCACTGAGTATACAGCAAAGGAACCACATTACATCTAATTTTGTCACTGAGTATACAGCAAAGGAACCACATTTCATCTAATTATGTCACTGAGTATACAGCAAAGGAACCACATTTCATCTAATTATGTCACTGAGTATACAGCAAAGGAACCACATTACATCTAATTATGTCACTGAGTATACAGCAAAGGAACCACATTTCATCTAATTATGTCACTGAGTATACCAGTTATTCTAGAGAAGAATTCCCTCACCAGCAATGAAGGGGGACATAACCGAAGCACTTGTCTGAACTTAACAATTTTCTGATGGTTTAATTTCGCGGACCATTCTTCTTTGCTCTCTACAACTGTTTTGGAGAAACCGTGTTTCAAACATTCTACAACCCGTCTCAAGAGTCCCTGGAGAAATTAACTCTTGTCATGTTTCAGGAGTAGGGACCGAGCTGTCACCATTCTCTTGACAAGGCTTTTCACATCGCCCTCTCCTCAATTATCGATTCTATTTTACTCTCAAGATAAAACTGTCTGCCTCCGACAACAGATTCAGCTTTCTTATCCTTTCAAGACCCTTTCATGATGAAAGGACACACAGTCTGACGGTCACTGGGGTAAATATTGAGGAAATGGAAGACAGACCGATCTATGGTGAGGAGGCGGCGTGTATCTGTGCGCTTGTCCCAACGGCCGTAGTCTAGGTGCACATGCACACGTGTAAGAATGAACATTTATTGCTGAAAAGATCAGAAATTTAGTTACAACTGGATTACAGTATTATCATTTTCCTTGCGCTTCGTGCGGAGTCACCATTGCAGCTGGTTCCCTTGCAGGAAGCCTGCCCCCCCCCCCCCCCTCCCCCAAAAAAAAAGTCACATACATGTACTCTTCTAGCGTTGGTTTATATGCCAATTGATCATATCTCAAGACAATAGAAAGGTTTGTATCGCTTGGCACTAAACTGACGCGTGGAATGAAAAGTGGGCCGCCTTAATTACTGCCTGTGATGATTTCGGCAACAATGAAGTTGTTTTAAAGGGCTTTTAAAACTAATCTTGTGTCGTTCATTAGACCTCTATTTGCAATCAGGTTTCTCTCCAGCATGAAGAATGTACAAATTTTGAACTTCAGTAAGCGCAGAGACATTACAGATGGACACTACTGATTCCGAAACTCAACTGGACAATCAATGGTATCACTAGGGTTTTCAGCAATCATCGAGTTAAGCGTCAAAATAAAAGCAGAAAATGAACAGAAGGGACACAAATATGTTGAAAAATTCGCACACCATCGTGCTTTGCCGTCAATTCTTACGTCGAACTAAGGTACGAACATGTTTTTTGTATCTTTTTAAAATATAGTCTTTAGCTTCTTCTTAGAATTCTTTGTTTCATGTTAGCATACTGTTAAAGCTAAAGACTTACTTACTTACTTACTTACTTAGAAGGGGAAAGACTAAGTAAGTAAGTCTTTAGCTTTAACAGTATGCTAACATGAAACAAAGAAAAAAAAAGCAACAACAACAAAATCACACACGGGACTGAGGGGCTGTTATATGAGACTTTCCCATTATTTTTTGTCGGGTTACATTCGATGACATATGTGACATCAGAATAAGAGACTGTTGAAGTCTACTTAGAATGATTCTCAAGGGTGTTCGCGATAACTTCAACTCAAAGCACACTGCAATGCGCGCTGTCTCCGAATTTTCCCGGACAGGCGGTACGATTGTTTCTTCCATGTCAGACATGACGTCATTTCATACCAAGCAAATAATGATTGTTAAGATTCTACTACCCTTCTTTTTTTTTCGTCTCAAGTTTCTTCTGGCTGTTTGCTGACACAGTTATCTGCACATACTTCCGTGTGTCATTCTGCCACCGTTAACCTGACTTCTTTTCCCCTTTCACATTTGTAGACTGTATGCCCTCGTTTCAAAACGTGACAGCTGTTATTCACTTATTCCCTTTTTCTGAGTCAACAGCAAGGGTATGTGTTTCAATGCACGGAAAACCTATTAAACACCGCAAACATACACGGGAGTTCTACGCCGCGGAGATCTACTGGTATTTCTGGCATGCAAGACCAGATCAACCTGGTGGGTGGTAAAGATTATCAAATAATCACCGAGATGATTGACATTAAGAAGGGGAGTCAACAGTATTACCCAGATGAGCATTGCTCAGTTGCTAGACATAATAGAACTGCGGGGGAAAAAAGGACATTCGTATGCTGGCATGGATTTTCTATTGTGAAGGCACTTATGAATGTCAATGGAATGAGGCTACTTCGTGTCTACACTGCATTCTGGCCTGGTTTATATAATTTGAATCATCTTACAGCAAAGTTCCCTTGGTTATGGCTGACAATTTGCAAGGTAGATATTGAACTGCTGTGTTAAGTTGACTCAATCCCATGTTATATAGAACCAATCCTGACAAATGGGAATGAGTCATGGACAATTAGTAAACAAATTGGGAAGGCACTTGAGGCAACAGAGATGTACTTTTACAGAAGAATGTTAAAAATACCATGGACAGCCAAAAAGAGTAATGGGGATGTTGTAGCAAAGTTTGATTTGCTGGGGAGGTTATGATGGTATCCTAAAAGAATGAAATCCGTGTCTGTATTAACCGTGTGAGGTCAAGCACATGTAGGTCCCTGACTCTATAAATGATGATGATGAATTATGTGCAGGGCACCTAACGCTACCTCCCTAGATCTCACACGGTCACTATTTTGGCTCTAGTGTCTGGTGTATGATGTACCTAGTGTCTAGGGGAGTGTCACAGAGGTTTTATGATCATTGAATTGCCTATATCCTCTTCTTTTTCTTTCATCCGTATCCTCTGTTTATTATCACTCTTATATCCTTTTTGTGTTTTTCGCATTCGTTCGTTTGCGACTATATACATTACTATTTTCCCATTCTAACGTTTACCTGTTTCTTTTCTCAAAACTGAGAACGCAGTTATGACGTAACGTGTCAGCCCCTACACGAGACGCAGAGTGTTAGAATGCATTCCGTCAGACAGGGGAGCAGACAGCTGTCTACAGTTTCCCCTGGGACAGTGTTTCTTCGGCTAAGTTTCTGGGCCTGAAGTGTGAGAATTCACTCCGTCAGACATGATGAGGAGACATTTGTCTGGTAGTTTGCATCTGACATGTAGTTTCCAAGGTAGATTCTCAGTGTCAGGTGATATGAAACTCACGCTCCACGGCCAGTTTTGGCGTAAGGTGCGAGAAAGCAAAGTGTCAGTTATGGTTCTCAGGATGAGTTTCTCGGGGAGGTGTGAAAAACTGCTTCTGCACTGGAGACGGGTTGTCTGAGATTCGCAACTGACACGCGCCCTCTCGGTCAGTAGGTGGCAGTTACGGCATGCGTTTAGGTGTTAAACGTAAGCGTTAAAGACGGAAAGGGGAGAGTACTTCGTTTTGCGAAATTAAACGTTTACCTCTTTGTCTGGTAATAGATATAACCAGAGTTTGAAACTAGATTTTCATTCTTGCTCCTAAATTTTGCAGTAGACAGATCGCTGTGCTAGATCATATATCTGTGTTTTGGCGAAGTCTGAGTTTTTTTGGCCATTTTGCCGAGCTCTAGACTACCATTAGATTGCAGTATTCTAGTTCATGGTTTAGTCTGTAGTTCTGTGTGGGGAGGTAAATATTATACATATTATCTAGTATTTTGTGAAGTGTTAAAAGTGTTAAATCGCTTATTTTATTTCACTAGTTAGATTTGGTGCAGAGCGCTTAATTTATATAGTTTGTATTATTTTATAGTGACGAGTTACAGTGGAAAACAGAAATTATATTTCTAGCTTAAACTCAGTCGGCTATTAAGGAATTTAATTTTACTGCTAAAATAATCAGACGAGAATAAACTTTCTAAACTAACTTTATTAATGCTAGATGCTTCATGAGTGGTGACGGAACACGTAGGTATTCCTAATTCATGATGATTGATTTTATGTATATAACTTATTTCACAGGAAAGTTTAAACGATAAGTCAAGCGGTACGCTTTGCAGTTTAAAAATGTGTTATAATCCGAGTACGTAGCATGTATAAGTATTTGATTTGTGGTTTTTCTTCCCTATTCAGTGAATACTGGGGTAACCCAAAACTTTGCCGGCGTTTAGTACAGAGACATACCTGTGAGAAACATAAACATTTTTATCTTTTAACCACGTGGGTTTACAAGTTAACACCTGTCTGACAGTGCGTGTGTCTTCATAAATAAACAGAGTACAACTCTCACTAACGGGTTTTATTAAAGACTAAATGTTTATACTACCAACGGGCTGATCACCCGTTTGCCAGTCACTTCGATTACGGAAACAACAGCAGATGGATTGATTTGCCGTTGCCCTAAAGACGCCAATAGGCGTGATGGGAAACAATGGCAAAGAAAGCCTATCTGCTGTTGCCCTAAGACACCACTAGGCGTAATGGCCACTGACTGCTTCCACGGTCGGTGGCTAAGGACGGAAGAAGAAGAAGAAGAAATGTTTATACTGGGCCTTTGAGCCAGATCAGATTTCTGCACAAACTCTATGTACAAATTTAGCCGTTGTGGCAAGTAACATATTAACGTCAGTAACATTCCGACGGAGTTTCGACTAGTGGTGTGGTGACCAAATATAGTCTTTTCCTGAAAGTAGACACCGATCTGACATACCTCAATTCTAGAAACCTAAGCTATTGACACTGTGCTGGTTGTTAATGTTTCGTGCCTGGACAATTTTAATGTGACCTAAACAGACATCCGAAAAATAAGAACACCCAAGGAGTCGTTCCCGGAAGAAGAGAATTTATCCTGTCTTTTTGGAACTGGGGATTTCTTGGTCAAAGACTGCCCTTGACGAGTCTGTGGGTGAATGTCCTAAAAATTGTATTACCAGAAGTGGCTATCTAAGCTGTGAGTATGAACATGTGCACGTGTGCTCGGCTGAATGAATAAAGTGAATGCAGGTCGGAGTGATTTCTTTATTGTTGTAATTGGGCACCCATTTGCTGTCTTAACTTTCTGTAGGCTAGTATTGCTAATCTTATTTCCCTTAAAATAGAGCAGAGATATCAAGTCTGTTCATACCTTAAGAAGGGGAAAAATATTAGACCTAATCCTATGTATCCTTGTTTCCTTGGGGCTATCACTTTCTTCCAACAGGACTGTGGGAATACCTCGAGGGATAAGATCTAACTGTGGGTCTATCATTTCTTGTAGAAATTCCTTGATTTTTTATGACTATGTGTATATGCTTTGATGTAATTTCTATGTGTTGTGAAGAAATTTTAGATGATAATTAAAATTTCTCTTGAAATTAAGCAGCGTGTTGGTCAGCTCATTCTAGAATATTTATATAATCATTTGTTATAGTTTTCCCACGTCTGTACGTCCAACTGTCATCATATATGTGTGTGCACGTGAGTGGTTAGATATATATATATATATATATATATATATATATATATATATATATATATATATATATATATATATATATATATGTGTGTGTGTGTGTGTGTGTGTGTGTGTGTGTGTGTGTGTGTTTAGACTGTCTGACTCCTCGAAAGCTGTCGTAGAAGATAGGTGGGAGAGAGAAGATTTCTCGATCTCAGAGACAGTCTCTTAATCGCATTCTACCATCTCACTCGAGGAAATCTATTTTTATTACTACTTCTCACTGTGACTATCACTTATTCTAATCTATTCAGAAGGGACCAACCCAAGTCTTAATTCCCCTATCAAAAATCTACGACAGAATGGTTCGCTCGTCTAACGGGATTTTGAACTTTTGAACAGGAAAACGAGACGACAGAATGGTGGCTCGTTTTTCCGGGAATTGAACTCTAGTCCTGAGCAAATACGAATATCAGCTCGTTTGCAGGATTAATTTTCTTTATTCTGATAAAGAGTAAGAGTGTGATTTCTTGTGAGTTTTGTATTTTTTTTAAATAACTATCCCCTAGACATATCGATCTGTTTATGGGCGTGCTGAACACACGGCTAATAATTGTTTTTCCACAGCATTATTGAGCATTATACATTTGGTTTACAGGTTGATTTTGTCGGAATATATGTTAATTACTGATTTTGTAATACTAAACGCTGGTAAAGTTTTGTGAGTGTATAACATTCACAGGGTTCTGAAGAAGTAGAGGTTTGAGCAAAGCTAAGGAGTGCGTTCAGACAATTACGTCCTGTAAATTGCCTCCCTTGCCCTAACTGTCTTCAGGGGTGAACTTGATAGTGGATTAAAAAAATTAAGGGATTTTTTTTTCTCTTTAAAATTTTTGCAATAATTATTTTGTTTTCCACTGTAGCAACTTATTTTTCAGTGAGTAATCTTTACTACCATTTATTTGGCGTAGTCGTTTGCATTAGGTGCTTTATTGCCGATAATAGCAGCGATAGTTAGATACTTTATTATTTTGGAGGAGGTATCCCAGGTTAAGGTATATCATCTTTTGTTGGAATTTTTTCGTAAGCGGTAGGAACCAGTGCATCCTTTTCCCTATTTCTTTCTGGACTAAGTCTCAGCCACTGACTTATTATGGCAGAAAGGGCAAAGCTTAGACAACTCCTCAGAGACGAAGCGAGAGAGGAGGGACTGGAAGGAGAGGAAGCGAAAGCGTTTGTCAGAGACGAACTTGAGAGATATGATGCGGAGAAGAAAGCAGCTGAAGCTAGAGAACAGAAGAAGATGGACGAAGAAATGGAAATTCGCAGGGCGAACGAAAGAGAGAAGGAGAGACAGCATGAGGAAAGAGAGAAGAAGAGACAGCATGAGGAAAGAGAGAAACATAGACAGCATGAGTTGGCTCTTAAGCCTCTAGAGTTCCAAAGCCGTGGTGCTGCCTCTACCTCCAGCAGTGGAGAGTCTTCTCCTCATTATTTCTTAACTGATCAAACTAACCCTCAATCTCTTCAACTCAACGCTATGTCCTGTACTCTTGAATCTTTCCCTTGTCCTAATGAGAAGATTGACACATGGCTAGAAAAATTTGAGAAAATTGCAACCCTGTACGGTTTAGAGAGGTCGCGTTGGTGTATGAAACTTTCCCAGGCCCTTAAAGGTTCTGCTTAAGATGTTTATTCTAAACTGGAAAGTGGCCAACAAGACAACTATGACTTGTTGAAGAAAGCTTTGCTTGATCGCTTTGAAATGAATGCGCAAAAGTTTCTGCAACTGTTTCGCAACAGCAGGAAGGAGAGCTCTGAAACTTTTCAGCAGTTCTCATCTCGTCTAAAGGGATATCTGTCAAAGTGCCTTGAGCTTTCACAGCTCCCCTCTACCTATGAAGGTCTTGAGGAATTTGTTTTAACCGAACAAATAAAGAACACTTTGTCTGCTGATACCCGGAGATTTTTAGCTGAGCAGGGTGCAGAAAAGCTTGAAGACATCTTGGAAAAATCTGAGCGTTATCAAAATGCGCTGGCTGAATTACCGGCCTCAAAACGTAAACAGTCAGAAGAGCATTTTCGAAAAAATAATCTAGACCAATCTTCTCATGCTTCTAATCAGAATACAGTAACCATAGAGAAACTGGACCTCGTAAGAGTGATGCACCTACAGCGCTTCCCATTGCACTGGTGGAGATCCACTATGAGTTGGTCAGAGGCGTGATCAAAGCAGCTGTTATGGATGACCCCATCTACCCAATCATACTTGGCGGGAGATACGTGTGTATTGGGAAACCGGAAGAGCCGATTGTGGCAGCAGTAACTACAAGAGGGCAAACCAAGAAGGAACGGGAGCATGCGCCTAATTTGTTACCCATGGAACTTAAAGAAGCGCAACAAAAGGATCCTACTTTGGCACCCTGCTTTAGGAAACTGCCCATGGCTAAGGAACCCAGACAGCACGGGGACATTTTTCCTAAGGATGGCATACTTTATCGCAGAACGGGCAAGCCTGACCAAGGTTACAATCAGCTCCTAGTACCGAAACAGTACAGAAGCCAAATCCTAGAAATGGGGCACTCTCTTCCCTTCAGCGGACATATGGGACAGAACGCCACAAACCAACGGATAACCACTCATTATTGGTGGCCAAGAGTAAATACCGAGATTATCAGGTATGTCAAATCCTGTGCCCAGTGCCAACGTGTGCCACCCAAGCAACGGGCACCCCCAGTCTCGTTGGGTGAAATGCAAAGTGGGAACACCATTCGAATGGGTTGTGATCGACATTGTAGGACCCTTAGAAAGGACTAAAAGAAGGAACAGGTTTATCCTGACCTTAGTCGATACATGCACTTTATGGGCAGAAGCTATACCGCTAACATGCGCAGATGCCAAGCATGTCGTAGAAGCCCTCGTGCAGATTTTCACTCGGTTGGGATTTCCTCAGCAAGTGTTGACGGATAACGGATCACCATACCGAAGCCTGTTGATGAATGAGATCGTGAAGATCTTGAGGACCCAACACATCTACACAAAGCCTTATACTCCGGCCGGAAATGGGCTCGTGGAACGTGTTAATGGAAACCTCAACATGATGTTAAGTAAACTGGCACAAGTGAAACCTGAAGATTGGGATCTTTGTATTCCTGCAGCTTTATTTGGCTACAGAGAATCTTCTCATAATTCCACAGGATTTCCGCCAGCTACGCTTTTATTCGGCAGACCCATTAAGGGCCCGCTCGAAGCCTTACTTTGGTCGCTGACAGACCAGAAGGCTGATGAGACAGTTGTCTCAGCAAGTAAATATGTGTCGGATTTAAAAGGAAGGTTGAAACTAGGATGGGACCTAGCAACGACCAACTTTAAGCGAGCACGCACAAAGAAGCTAACCGATACAGGAAAGTCGCGAAAAAGAGAGAACTGGAAGCACGAGAGAAAGTTTTGGTGTTACTCCCTACCGGAAACAACCAACTGAGGATCGGATGACAAGGGCCGTTTACCGTCCTGAAAAAGATTTCTAAGGCTAACTACCAGATCTCTATTCAAGGAAAGGAAAAAGTTTTCCATTTAAATCTGTTAAAGAGATACTTGGAAAAACCAGTGCAAACCTCCGACCATCTCCTGACGATCGCCAAAACTGACGAAGATGACGATAGTGACAGGGAAACTCCACTGCGCACACACGAAATCTTTCAAAAATGTCAGAAGCGGCGACGCTCTTTCAAGCGCGCATGGGAGACATTCCAGAGAAAGGAAACTTTGGGAGGAGACGTGAGTAGGAATTGGAGAGAGATGGAGGGGGAGATGAGAGGGAAGAAGACTGACACCCTGAAGCTACGAATATAGGAAATTTAATTCCATAACGTGGACATGGAGTGCTTCCATATCTTAAAGGGGGGACGTTCTGTCACAGAGGTTTTATGATCATTGAATTGCCTATATCCTCTTCTTTTTCTTTCACCCGTATCCTCTATTTATTATTACTCTTTTATCCTTTTTGTGTTTTTCGCATTCGTTCGTTTGCGACTATATACATTACTATTTTCCCATTCTAACGTTTACCTGTTTCTTTTCTCAAAACTGAGAACGCAGTTATGACGTAACGTGTCAGCCCCTACACGAGATGCAGAGTGTTAGAATGCATTCCGTCAGACAGGGGAGCAGACAGCTGTCTACAGTTTCCCCTGTGACAGTGTTTCTTTGGCCAAGTTTCTGGGCCTGAAGTGTGAGAATTCACTCCGTCAGACATGATGAGGAGACATTTGTCTGGTAGTTTGCATCTGACATGTAGTTTCCAAGGTAGATTCTCAGTGTCAGGTGATATGACACTCACGCTCCACGGCCAGTTTTGGCGTAAGGTGCGAGAAAGCAAAGTGTCAGTTATGGTTCTCAGGATGAGTTTCTCGGGGAGGTGTGAAAAACTGCTTCTGCCCTGGAGACGGGTTGTCTGAGATTCGCAACTGACACACGCCCTCTCGGTCAGTAGGTGGCAGTTACGGCATGCGTTTAGGTGTTAAACGTAAGCGTTAAAGACGGAAAGGGGAGAGTACTTCGTTTTGCGAAATTAAACATTAACCTATTTTTCTGGTAATAGATATAACCAGAGTTTGAAACTAGATTTTCATTCTTGCTCCTAAATTTTGCAGTAGACAGATCGCTGTGCTAGATCATATATCTGTGTTTTGGCGAAGTCTGAGTTTCTTGGCCATTTTGCCGAGCTCTAGACTACCATTAGATTGCAGTATTCTAGTTCATGGTTTAGTCTGTAGTTCTGTGTGGGGAGGTAAATATTATACATATTATCTAGTATTTTGTGAAGTGTTAAAAGTGTTAAATCGCTTATTTCATTTCACTAGTTAGATTTGGTGCAGAGCGCTTAATTTATATAGTCTGTATTATTTTATAGTGACGAGTTACAGTGGAAAACAGAAATTATATTTCTAGCTTAAACTCAGTCGGCTATTAAGGAATTTAATTTTACTGCTAAAATAATCAGACGAGAATAAACTTTCTAAACTAACTTTATTAATGCTAGATGCTTCATGAGTGGTGACGGAACAAGTAGGTATTCCTAATTCATGATGATTGATTTTATGTATATAACTTATTTCACAGGAAAGTTTAAACGATAAGTCAAGCGGTACGCTTGCAGTTTAAAAATGTAAGTTATAATCCGAGTACGTAGCATGTATAAGTATTTGATTTGTGGTTTTTCTTCCCTATTCAGTGAATACTGGGGTAACCCAAAACTTTGCCGGCGTTTAGTACAGAGACATACCTGTGAGAAACATAAACATTTTTATCTTTTAACCACGTGGGTTTACAAGTTAACACCTGTCTGACAGTGCGTGTGTCTTCATAAATAGACAGAGTACCACTATCACTAACGGGTTTTATTAAAGACTAAATGTTTATACTGGGCCTTTGAGCCAGATCAGATTTCTGCACAAACTCTATGTACAAATTTAGCCATTGTGGCAAGTAACATATTAACGTCAGTAACATTCCGACGGAGTTTCGACTAGTGGTGTGGTGACCAAATATAGTCTTTTCCTGAAAGTAGACACCGATCTGACATACCTCAATTCTAGAAACCTAAGCTATTGACACTGTGCTCGTTGTTAATGTTTCGTGCCTGGACAATTTTAATGTGACCTAAACAGACATCCGAAAAATAAGAACACCCAAGGAGTCGTTCCCGGAAGCAGAGAATTTATCCTGTCTTTTTGGAACTGGGGATTTCTTGGTCAAAGACTGCCCTTGACGAGACTGTGGGTGAATGTCCTAAAAATTGTATTACCAGAAGTGGCTATCTAAGCTGTGAGTATGAACATGTGCACGTGTGCTCGGCTGAATGAATAAAGTGAATGCAGGACGGAGTGATTTCTTTATTGTTGTAATTGGGCACCCATTTGCTGTCTTAACTTTCTGTAGGCTAGTATTGCTATCTTATTTTCCTTAAAATAGAGCAGAGATATCAAGTCTGTTCATACCTTAAGAAGGGGAAAAATATTAGACCTAATCCTATGTATCCTTGTTTCCTTGGGGCTATCACTTTCTTCCAACAGGACTGTGGGAATACCTCGAGGGATAAGATCTAACTGTGGGTCTATCATTTCTTGTAGAAATTCCTTGATTTTTTATGACTATGTGATAAACGTCGTTTCTTGGTCACCACGTTAATAAAGCTGGTATTGGTGTAAATGGTCAACTCTAAACCGGCACAGTGTTGGGCATACAGGTCACCTTGTCCAAAAACGTAATGAGGCTCCGACAAGGATGTAATGTTGACTATGAGTGGTAATGTGAGTGTCAATACGCGAATGCATGGATTGTTCTGAAGAGTTGACTAGAAGATCAAACACTCACTCACACGTAGCTAGAAGTTAATGATGCAGACTACTGTGGTCGTTTCATACTGTTTAATTGGACGCACACACTTGGACAGTACGGGTATAGTTACAGGAAAACAGGTCGACATATATCATCATACTGTTGATCAATGGTCTACAATCTTAAGTTGGCATTCATGTTGAAGAACATTACAATGGAACGTCCGTAGACAAGCACTTAGGTTTCCACTGTTTATAAATATAATCATCAGGCCTTACTGACTGATCATGTCAGTTAATAAATAATGTTCAAGCATGACTCCTAGACAGAACCTCTTTTCTAGCGAAGATTCCTATAGGTAAAGTTCAGCAAATATTTCTGGAGACAATGTTAACCCACCAGTATTGGGTTTTCTTTATAACTGTGATCTCTTAATCATCACCTGATAATAAGGGGCATCCCTGTTCTCTGATCGATGATCGACAAAAAATATAGAATCCAAAATGGCTTCTGGTTCCAGTGAGCATTACTCACTATACAGATGCATAGTAAAGCTTCAATAAAGGCTTTGTACATGAACACAAATGTTTCTACAAGAATCAGCATATGCTTTCATCATAACTGCTGCATAAAATCATATTAAGTGCTGCTAGGTAACATGTCATCCCGACATATTGATATAGATAATCATCCTGTAGACGTCTGCCCATCTTAGCCTAGCAAGGAAAAAGTTCAGCAAAAAGTTCTTTTACCTGGGCATGGGAAATACACTAGCAGAACACATATGCAGTCTCCTGGCATTACAGAATAAACACTGGGGAACTCATAGACTTAATAATCATATCAAAAACTATCTTCTTCCCCATAATAGATCACAGATATCAACAAACTTCGGACTGGTCTCCGACATGGCATTCACCAGGCTCCATCATCACGGAAGACCCTTTTTCGTAACCGCATGCGCAGAAACTGCCTGACCCCAAAGTTCAGTACAAGGAACAATAGTCCCACTTAGACATACAAAGATATCACGATATAAGACCGTATCGTCTTAAATAGATAAGAAGTAAACATAGACTCGGACCATAAACATTCCTGCATAAACCTAAGCAAGAACAATCTGTTTCTGGCCCAACAAGGAACAGACCAACAAAATCTGGATTCATAAGCCAAGTTCGATATTCAGGGGAGATAACCCATATAACAAAAGTATCAATCAATCATGAGTGATATATCCTTGGCCAGGAAAGCATCCTGATTTTCAAAACAAATACTTTCCCTCAGACAAATAAATACTATGATAACTACATACATTGCCACCAGTAATCTGTTGGTAACATGTGTGTATATGCTTTGATGTAATTTCTATGTGTTGTGAAGAAATTTTAGATGATAATTAAAATTTCTCTTGAAATTAAGCAGCGTGTTGGTCAGCTCGTTCTAGAATATTTATATAATCATTTGTTATAGTTTTCCCACGTCTGTACGTCCAACTGTCATTATATATGTGCGTGCACGTGAGTGGTTATATATATATATATATATATATATATATATATATATAAATATATCTATATATATATATATATATATATATATATAATATATATATATATATGTGTGTGTGTGTGTGTGTGTGTGTGTGTGTTTAGACTGTCTGACTCCTCGAAAGCTGTCGTAGAAGATAGGTGAGAGAGAGAAGATTTCTCGATCTCAGAGACAGCCTCTTAATCGCATTCTACCATCTCACTCGAGGAAATCTATTGCTATTACTACTTCTCACTGTGACTATCACTTATTCTAATCTATTCAGAAGGGACCAACCCAAGTCTTAATTCCCCTATCAAAAATCTACGACAGAATGGTTGGCTCGTCTAACGGGATTTTGAACTTTTGAACAGGAAAACGAGACGACAGAATGGTGGCTCGTTTTTCCGGGAATTGAACTCTAGTCCTGAGCAAATACGAATATCAGCTCGTTTGCAGGATTAATTTTCTTTATTCTGATATAGAGTAAGAGTGTGATTTCTTGTGAGTTTTGTATTTTTTTTAAATAACTATCCCCTAGACATATCGATCTGTTTATGGGCGTGCTGAACACACGGCTAATAATTGTTTTTCCACAGCATTATTGAGCATTATACATTTGGTTTACAGGTTGATTTTGTCAGAATATATGTTAATTACTGATTTTGTAATACTAAACGCTGGTAAAGTTTTGTGAGTGTATAACATTCACAGGGTTCTGAAGAAGTAGAGGTTTGAGCAAAGCTAAGGAGTGCGTTCAGACAATTACGTCATGTAAATTGCCCCCCTTGCCCTAACTGTCTTCAGGGGTGAACTTGATAGTGGATCAAAAAAATTAAGGGATTTTTTTTTTCTCTTTAAAATTTTTGCAATAATTATTTTGTTTTCCACTGTAGCAACTTATTTTTCAGTAAGTAATCTTTACTACCATTTATTTGGCGTAGTCGTTTGCATTAGGTGCTTTATTGCCGATAATAGCAGCGATAGTTAGATACTTTATTATTTTGGAGGAGGTATCCCAGGTTAAGGTATATCATCTTTTGTTGGTATTTTTTCGTAAGCGGTAGGAACCAGTGCATCCTTTTCCCTATTTCTTTCTGGACTAAGTCTCAGCCACTGACTTATTATGGCAGAAAGGGCAAAGCTTAGACAACTCCTCAGAAACGAAGCGAGAGAGGAGGGACTGGAAGGAGAGGAAGCGAAAGCGTTTGTCAGAGACGAACTTGAGAGATATGATGCGGAGAGGAAAGCAGCTGAAGCTAGAGAACAGAAGAAGATGGAAAATGAAATGGAAATTCGCAGGGCGAACGAAAGAGAGGAGAGACAGCATGAGGAAAGAGAGGAGAGACAGCATGGGGAAAGAGAGAAACGGAAACAGCATGAGTTGGCTCTTAAGACTCTAGAGTTCCAAAGCCGTGGTGCTGCCTCTACCTCCAGCAGTGGAGAGTCTTCTCCTCATTCTTCCTTAACTGATCAAACTAACCCTCAATCTCTTCAACTCAACGCTATGTCCTTTACTCTTGAATCTTTCCCTCGTCCTAATGAGAAGATTGACACATGGCTAGAAAAATTTGAGAAAATTGCAACCCTGTACGGTTTAGAGAGGTCGCGTTGGTGTATGAAACTTTCCCAGGCCCTTAAAGGTTCTGCATATGATGTTTATTCTAAACTGGAAAGTGGCCAACAAGACAACTATGACTTGTTGAAGAAAGCTTTGCTTGAGCGCTTTGAAATGAATGCGCACAAGTTTCTGCAACTGTTTCGCAACAGCAGGAAGGAGAGCTCTGAAACTTTTCAGCAGTTCTCATCTCGTCTAAAGGGATATCTGTCAAAGTGCCTTGAGCTTCACAGCTCCCCTCTACCTATGAAGGTCTTGAGGAATTTGTTTTAACCGAACAAATAAAGAACACTTTGTCTGCTGATACCCGGAGATTTTTAGCTGAGCAGGGTGCAGAAAAGCTTGAAGACATCTTGGAAAAATCTAAGCGTTATCAAAATGCGCTGGCTGAATTACCGGCATCAAAACGTAAACCGACAGAAGAGCATTTTCGAAAAAGTAATCTAGACCAATCTTCTCATGCTTCTCATCAGAATAACCATAGAGAAACTGGACCTCGTAAGAGTGATGCACCTACAGCGCTTCCCATCGCACTGGTGGAGATCCACTCTGAGTTTGTCAGAGGCGTGATAAAAGCGGCTGTTATGGATGACCCCATCTACCCAGTCATACTTGGCGGGAGATACGTGTGTATTGGGAAACCGGAAGAGCCGACTGTGGCAGCAGTAACTACAAGAGGGCAAACCAAGAAGGAACGGGAGCCTGCGCCTAATTTGTTACCCATGGAACTTAAAGAAGCACAACAAAAGGATCCTAATTTGGCACCCTGCTTTAGGAAACTGCCCATGGCTAAGGAACCCAGACAGCACGGGGACATTTTTTCTAAGGATGGCATACTTTATCGCAGAACGGGCAAGCCTGACCAAGGTTACAATCAGCTCCTAGTACCGAAACAGTACAGAAGCCAAATCCTAGAAATGGGGCACTCTCTTCCCTTCAGCGGACATATGGGACAGAACGCCACAAACCAACGGATAACCACTCATTATTGGTGGCCAAGAGTAAATACTGAGATTATCAGGTATGTCAAATCCTGTGCCCAGTGCCAACGTGTGCCACCCAAGCAACGGGCACCCCCAGTCTCGTTGGGTGAAATGCAAAGTGGGAACACCATTCGAATGGGTTGTGATCGACATTGTAGGACCCTTAGAAAGGACTAAAAGAAGGAACAGGTTTATCCTGACCTTAGTCGATACATGCACTTTATGGGCAGAAGCTATACCGCTAACATGCGCAGATGCCAAGCATGTCGCAGAAGCCCTCGTGCAGATTTTCACTCGGTTGGGATTTCCTCAGCAAGTGTTGACGGATAACGGATCTCCATACCGAAACCTGTTGATGAATGAGATCGTGAAGATCTTGAGGACCCAACACATCTACACAAAGCCTTATACTCCGGCCGGAAATGGGCTCGTGGAACGTGTTAATGGAAACCTCAACATGATGTTAAGTAAACTGGCACAAGTGAAACCTGAAGATTGGGATCTTTGTATTCCTGCAGCTTTATTTGGCTACAGAGAATCTCCTCATACTTCCACAGGATTTCCGCCAGCTACGCTTTTATTCGGCAGACCCATTAAGGGCCCGCTCGAAGCCTTACTTTGGTCGCTGACAGACCAGAAGGCTGATGAGACAGTTGTCTCAGCAAGTAAATATGTGTCGGATTTAAAAAGAAGGTTGAAACTAGGATGGGACCTAGCAATGACCAACTTTAAGCGAGATGCACAAAGCACGCTAACCGATACAGGAAAGTCGCGAAAAAGAGAGAACTGGAAGCAGGAGAGAAAGTTTTGGCGTTACTCCCTACAGGAAACAACCAACTGAGGATCGGATGGCAAGGGCCGTTTACCGTCCTGAAAAAGATTTCTAAGGCTAACTACCAAATCTCTATTCAAGGAAAGGAAAAGGTTTTCCATTTAAATCTGTTAAAGAGATACTTGGAAAAACCAGTGCCAACCTCCGACCATCTCCTGACGATCGCCAAAACTGACGAAGATGACGATAGTGGCAGGGAAACTCCACTGCGCACACACGAAATCTTTCAAAAATGTCAGAAGCGGCGACGCTCTTTCAAGCGTGCATGGGAGACATTCCAGAGAAAGGAAACTTTGGGAGGAGACGTGAGTAGGAATTGGAGAGAGATGGAGGGGGAGATGAGAGGGAAGAAGACAGACACACTGAAGCTACGGATATAGGAAATTTAATTCCATAACGTAGACATGGAGTGCTTCCATATCTTAAAGGGGGGACGTTCTGTCACAGAGGTTTTATGATCATTGAATTGCCTATATCCTCTTCTTTTTCTTTCACCGTATCCTCTATTTATTATCACTCTTTTATCCTTTTTGTGTTTTTCGCATTCGTTCGTTTGCGACTATATACATTACTATTTTCCCATTCTAACGTTTACCTGTTTCTTTTCTCAAAACTGAGAACGCAGTTATGACGTAACGTGTCAGCCCCTACACGAGACGCAGAGTGTTAGAATGCATTCCGTCAGACAGGGGAGCAGACAGCTGTCTACAGTTTCCCCTGGGACAGTATTTCTTCGGCTAAGTTTCTGGGCCTGAAGTGTGAGAATTCACTCCGTCAGACATGATGAGGAGACATTTGTCTGGTAGTTTGCATCTGACATGTAGTTTCCAAGGTAGATTCTCAGTGTCAGGTGATATGACACTCACGCTCCACGGCCAGTTTTGGCGTAAGGTGCGAGAAAGCAAAGTGTCAGTTATGGTTCTCAGGATGAGTTTCTCGGGGAGGTGTGAAAAACTGCTTCTGCACAGGAGACGGGTTGTCTGAGATTCGCAACTGACACGCGCCCTCTCGGTCAGTAGGTGGCAGTTACGGCAATCGTTTAGGTGTTAAACGTAAGCGTTAAAGACGGAGAGGAGAGAGTACTTCGTTTTGCGAAATTAAACGTTTACCTCTTTGTCTGGTAATAGATATAACCAGAGTTTGAAACTAGATTTTCATTCTTGCTCCTAAATTTTGCAGTAGACAGATCGCTGTGCTAGATCATATATCTGTGTTTTGGCGAAGTCTGAGTTTCTTGGCCATTTTGCCGAGCTCTAGACTACCATTAGATTGCAGTATTCTAGTTCATGGTTTAGTCTGTAGTTCTGTGTGGGGAGGTAAATATTATATATATTATCTAGTATTTTGTGAAGTGTTTAAAGTGTTAAATCGCTTATTTTATTTCACTAGTTAGATTTGGTGCAGAGCGCTTAATTTATATAGTCTGTATTATTTTATAGTGACGAGTTACAGTGGAAAACAGAAATTATATTTCTAGCTTAAACTCAGTCGGCTATTAAGGAATTTAATTTTACTGCTAAAATAATCAGACGAGAATAAACTTTCTAAACTAACTTTATTAATGCTAGATGCTTCATGAGTGGTGACGGAACACGTAGGCATTCCTAATTCATGATGATTGATTTTATGTATATATCTTATTTCACAGGAAAGTTTAAACGATAAGTCAAGCGGTACGCTTGCAGTTTTAAAATGTAAGTTATAATCCGAGTACGTAGCATGTATAAGTATTTGATTTGTGGTTTTTCTTCCCTATTCAGTGAATACTGGGGTAACCCAAAACTTTGCCGGCGTTTAGTACAGAGACATACCTGTGAGAAACAAACATTTTTATCTTTTAACCACGTGGGTTTACAAGTTAACACCTGTCTGACAGTGCGTGTGTCTTCATAAATAGACAGAGTACTACTATCACTAACGGGTTTTATTAAAGACTAAATGTTTATACTGGGCCTTTGAGCCAGATCAGATTTCTGCACAAACTCTATGTACAAATTTAGCCGTTGTGGCAAGTAACATATTAACGTCAGTAACATTCCGACGGAGTTTCGACTAGTGGTGTGGTGACCAAATATAGTCTTTTCCTGAAAGTAGACACCGATCTGACATACCTCAATTCTAGAAACCTAAGCTATTGACACTGTGCTCGTTGTTAATGTTTCGTGCCTGGACAATTTTAATGTGACCTAAACAGACATCCGAAAAATAAGAACACCCAAGGAGTCGTTCCCGGAAGCAGAGCATTTATCCTGTCTTTTTGGAACTGGGGATTTCTTGGTCAAAGACTGCCCTTGACGAGTCTGTGGGTGAATGTCCTAAAAATTGTATTACCAGAAGTGGCTATCTAAGCTGTGAGTATGAACATGTGCACGTGTGCTCGGCTGAATGAATAAAGTGAATGCAGGACGGAGTGATTTCTTTATTGTTGTAATTGGGCACCCATTTGCTGTCTTAACTTTCTGTAGGCTAGTATTGCTAATCTTATTTTCCTTAAAATAGAGCAGAGATATCAAGTCTGTTCATACCTTAAGAAGGGGAAAAATATTAGACCTAATCCTATGTATCCTTGGGGCTATCACTTTCTTCCAACAGGACTGTGGGCATACCTCGAGGGATAAGATCTAACTGTGGGTCTATCATTTCTTGTACAAATTCCTTGATTTTTTATGACTATGTGTATATGCTTTGATGTAATTTCTATGTGTTGTGAAGAAATTTTAGATGATAATTAAAATTTCTCTTGAAATTAAGCAGCGTGTTGGTCAGCTCGTTCTAGAATATTTATATAATCATTTGTTATAGTTTTCCCACGTCTGTACGTCCAACTGTCATCATCATATATGTGCGTGTTTTTTCTTATTTTTTACATTTTTTATTTTTTTTTTGTTTTATTTTTTTTTTTTTATCTTTTTTTTTTTTTATTTTTTTTTTTTGTTTTTTTTTATCTTTTTTTTTTTTTTTTTCGTGTTTTTTCCTTTTTTTATTTTTTTTTTTTTTTTTATTTTTTTTTTTCTTTTTTTTTTTTTTTATTTGATATAATGGTTATATATATATATATATATATATATATAGATATATATATATATATATATATATATATATATATATATATATATATATATCTTCTTCTTCTTCCGTCCTTAGCCAAAGACCGACCAAGCAGTCAGAGGCCACCACGCCTTGTGGCGTCTTAAGGGCAACAGCAGATTGATTTTCTCTGTTGTAGTTTCCCATCACGCCTAGCGGCGTCTTTAGGGCAACAACAAATAGATCCATCTGCCGTTGTTTCCGTAATCGGTGTGACAAGCCAACGGGTGATCAGCCCATTGGGCATATATATATATATATATATATATATATATATATATATGTGTGTGTGTGTGTGTGTGTGTTTAGACTGTCTGACTCCTCGAAAGCTGTCGTAGAAGATAGGTGAGAGAAGATTTCTCGATCTCAGAGACAGCCTGTTAATCGCATTCTACCATCTCACTCGTGGAAATCTATTGCTATTACTACTTCTCACTGTGACTATCACTTATTCTAATCTATTCAGAAGGGACCAACCCAAGTCATAATTCCCCTATTAAAAATCTACGACAGGGAGAAATGAAATGATGGTACACAACACAAAAACACTAAGTTTCTATGAGGAAGTGAATAAAACCAGTGGTTAAGTTTTTCTTTAAAAGGGATATTTTTTCTGTACAATTTAATCTGCCTGTCCAGTCATCTTTTTTTGGACAGGTCTTTGAAAATGAGGACAAGATAGTTTACAGAAAAGATCAACTAAAATATCTGGACTCTTTGTCTACTAACTGAACAGTCAATATATATCTTTCCTGTTGGAATGTTCACAGTTTACACTTTATTCATCTAAGAGGGAGAGTCACTGTGTATGAGGGGCTGTAGTTTCATCATACCCCATAAACTTCCTGAGTATGATTTGAAATACCAGTGTTTATTAAGCGAAAATGTCAGATATACCCAGAGGCTTAACTCATCACCTGGGATTCCTTGTAGGATAATAATACAGTATGAAGTTGCAGAAAATCTCGATCTCTCCAAATGCCCAAGCTCCCTCCCGTTATCTTTTGACAGCATAAACGAATGGTCGGAGACATGATGGCTTTATTCTCACTCAGCAGGTTTCCTGTTACCAGCTGGCAACAGGAAATAAAACCTCTGCAACAAAAGGACATCCTGGCCTTTTATATCTGATCACTTTTTCTATTTATTATTTTCCTACGGTGATATGGGGTCAGCCTCGCGTGCATTACAGGTGCACTCGCCCCTAATTTTACATGACTCCCACCTTGCTGTGACCACACCTCAGGTACCTATGGCAGATACGCCACTGTACGTTTACATAGTTTTCCTCAATAAAATAATGTGGAGTAACCACATTTCCTTTTGTATGATTTCTCTTCTTTTTTTTTTAAAATATAAATGCTTCAGGCATGTTGAACAGTGTTCATGGAACACGGAGGCTTACTAATATATTCTAATGCAATAATATGACAACATAATCATGACAACATACATCAGTTAGATACATTTCAATGTGAGGACTGTTGCGTGGGTGGTTTTACTGGTATTGGAGGGTCCTTCGTTCGATTATTATCTTGGAACAAGGGTCCACGTTATATTGATTCATCATTTGTTGAATGTCCAAGAATACACTCGTTCCCTTCGGAGCTCATCAATATATATACATATTTTTCTTATCAGAAGAGTTCTTCATTTGCATAATCAACAACATTGGCAAATGCAGCAAATAGCTGTAACGTATCGATGTGATAAAGTCCTCAATTCAGAGTCCATGAATTTATTTACAGTTCACACACAAGACATTCACGTAGGTATAGATTCATATATAGTCATTAGAAATTACATGCATAGTATTCATGTCCGTCCGTGTCAAAACAATATGTCAGAAGAACATCGTGGCTATATACGTGCGCTGTTGTAGTCAACAGCCAGAAATAAGCACATGAGTTCTTGACAGCTACAATTTGAATCATAATGCGATTCTCCTTCTATCATTTAGTTAATTTAATTAATCTCATACTTATATTAATAACCGAACTGACCCTGAGTTCTACATCGATTTATATATATAATATAGGCTATATACTCAGCCTTTTTTTCCTTGGAAGAAATACAAGACACGACCTTCTTGCTTGACGGATAGCGTAACAAGGGCCATGTAACCAAGTCACCCAGCGTGACCTTCCCAACGCGAATGCGTCATAATCTCCGCATATATTTCGCGTTCAGTATACCGTAAAATATCGACATATTCTATAAATGTTCATGACCCCTAACGTTGCGCATGGCTAAACCCCAGCAGACGCCGTCATTTAAAATAACACCGTAACAAGGACTCAACAATGTCTGCTCCCGTCACGTCCTTCACTTTTCCCAATAGCAGTATCTAACTTTGGCAGTAGGATTAAACATAATAATTCATAAAGCATTCTTACCACAAATATCAAGAAATATAAACAAATGACGCTGACTTGCAAAGAAATGGCATCAGTTTCCTCTGCACTGCCCAGACTGTGAATACTTCTTTATTTAATTTTACAATTAACACAGCTGATCTCAGCGTATTGGAAATGAAAAGTTTTGTTCAACTGGCAATGAATAGTGAAAGCCTTTTGCTAATATTTATTAGCACTGGCCAATCGAAAGCTTGCGACTACCAGAATTCAAATGTAGTTTTTGAAAAACAAAAATAATTCCAAACAAACTCGGTGTCTGGTAGTCGATTGGCCAGCCTGCTTTAGTTATGCCAATACAAAAAGATGTTAGTTTTGGGTAACAATTTTCCTACCGCTCCCCTCTTCCCCTATACTCTTTTTACTCAAGCGAATTTGAAACCACCTCAATGCCTCTTTTCTAAGCTGGCGTCCCCACTAACGTTATGAAAAACAAGCAGGAACAACAGTCTGTCTGGTCACGCGTCCGTAGACATTTAGTATTTTCTCAATAACTTGGCCAATACTTGTACTATCATATTATTTAAAACATATTCTTGCTCAGTGGACTTTAAGCTATACTACCATATGATTTTATTGACTAGATTCATTATGGTTTAGATTTTCAATTTTGTCACCGGCAATCGTCAAATAAAAATGTTACTCAAGACGGCCATCTTTTCCCCTCTTCACCTCTCGCTAACATGTATTTTTCAAATAACTACTTGTTTTAGTGACGTCAGTAATACTACCGCGAGGAGGAAATAAAATTGTCTGCGTGTTTGCCTCTGTTGGCTTTGCCACATCGTGTATATACTATTAGTCTCGCGTGCAGAACGACGAGGGTTTTGGTATGCGTTGGTAGCATTTTGCGTTAATGTATTACAGTCGTCTCGTTATTGCTGCTTAGAAAAAGTCCAAAAGACTACCATATTTTGTGTTACTGTTGACAGATTACGTTACTTCAGACAGCAGTTTGGCGTTACATTTCTAACAAATCGTTAATTAAAATGCTAGGCTGCATTGTGTATGCAGCAGATCTGGCAAAATGTTAAATATTAGTAGTACATTTTTCGAAACCGAAACTAAAACGCGTGTTAGATTTTTACCGTGGGATCGTTCTATAGGCTTTAGCACTGCACAAAATTCAGCGCTATGCTGGCGTGTGAGAGTATCACCGTCAGACACAATAGGGCGGGTTTATTTATTAGCATTTTATGACTAAAATCTTACTGAAATGAGCGATTATTCTCGCAGATTTTACTACAGATGTCTTGAAAGAGGCCAATGGGCAAAGAAAACTGGTTTCACAAGTTAGAAAGAAGCATTCCACTTCTTTGGGGCATGTTATGAGAAGGGCAAAGCTGGAATATATCGTAACAACAGGCAAGATTGAAGGAAAAAGAGATAGGGGAAGAAAAAAGAGCAAATACAGGACAGTTTGACAACGTGGCATGGAAAGAAGTCAACAAAAGAATTGATAAATTGTTCTGGAGACAGGAAGTTGTGGTGAGATCTCCTACGCCACTAGGCACGGTACTTGAAGAAGAAGTGTTTAGTTAATTTCCCTTGGTTATCGCTCACAACCTCCAAGGTAGATTACAATTGATGTGCTATGTTAACAACTTTTCGTAATGCCATGAGTCAGCCTTACGTGCTACCGAACTTTGTCATCGCAGTAAAACCCACACTATAATTTCCCATTTAAAAAAAATGCCAATTACTTGTCGTTTCTGTTTTAGAATACACAATATCATATATGTAGATTTATCACTTATATAACACAGAAAATTGAGGACGCTTTCCAAGAGAAAAAGCACACACTGGTGGTTTGGGTGGACTTAGAAAAAGCATTTGACAAAGTGTGGAAAGATGGACTAAAAGTCAAGCTGCAAAGAAGTGAAGCGTGTGGGAGAATGTTCAAATGGATCAGCCACTATCTTGAGAATAGAACTGCCAGAGTCCAACTACAAGGACAGACCAGTAGGAAGATGGTATTGGAGCAAGGTGTTCCCCAAGGGGGAGTCCTGTCACCCACATTGTTCCTCGCATATATTAATGACATATCAGAGAATATTCCAAGAAAAACTCACAATGCCTCCTTTGCAGACGACTTAGCCCTGTGGATCTCAGAAGAATATATCACTACGGCAAGCATTCGGATGCAGCAAGTCCTAACATCATTGGGGGAGTGGACCAAGGCATGGCTAGTAAAGATAAATGAAGGGAAAATATCATACACAGTATTTTCTCTCTCAAACAAACCACATATCTCCAAATTGGTGCTAAATTGGAAAAATCTACATCTGGATGAAAACCCAAACTATCTAGGCATTACCTTTGATCACCGCTTGACTTGGAAAACCCAGATTGAAAAAAAAAGACAAGAGCAAGGCAGAGAATGGCAATCATGAAAAAACTTGCCAGCACGGGTTGGGGAGCAGACGAGAGAGTACTAAAGAAGCTATATACTGGGCGAGTGAGACCAGTCTTAAAATATGGCATTGCAGCATGGTCAACGGCAGCTAAGTCGAACTTTGACAAAATAAACAGAACCAAAAACCAAGCATTGAGAATCATAACAGGGGGCATGAAGTCAACACCCATTGAAGAGTTGGAAAAGATTACTCACCTCCAGCCTATGGAGGATAGAAGAGATAGCAGAACCCAGCAACAAGCCGAGAAATTCAGGAGGCTGATATACCACCCAATGCACCAGAGAATAAATGCACTTGGAAGGGGAAGACTGAAGTGAAGCAACTTTGTAGAGACAGTCAAAACAAAGATGAGAGCAGACCCCATAAACGCAATATCAACAGCTACGCCAATATGTACTGCACACAAGCTACCAATTTGGAAACAACATAGCTTCCCTGAAATGATAGAAAACGTTCCTGGTATTGAGCGAAAGAACAGCCAAAATGAAACAGAAAGGAGAGTCCTAACCACAACATATATAGAGAAACATTACCCAAGCAACACCTGGATCCATGCATACACAGATGGATCAGCAACTAATGCAACAGAAGATGGGGGTGGAGGAGTCTTCCTGAGCTTAAGCAATGGCACACAAAAAAAGATAGCAGTCGCAACAGGGACATTTTCAAATAACTTCAGAGCAGAGGCAGAGGCCTTAAAAACTGCATCAGAAATTCTAATGACAGAAGAAAGCTCAGAGAGACCAGTAGCTATCTTCTCAGATGCGCTGTCAGCGATTACAACGCTGAAAAGTCAAAGCAATGCTGAACTGGATAACCTAAGAGTAACACTTCACAGACTATGTCAGCAATACAAAAGAGTCGTGATACAGTGGATCCCTTCTCACTGCAACATCCCTGGAAATGAAGAGGCTGACAGATTGGCAAAGGAAGGGGGAAAGCTTTCTCAACTTGACACAAACATAACTTATGAGGAGGCCAAGAGTTTTATCAAGGTACAGGCACAAATGGGAAGAAGAGCATCCAGGCCACACAAAAAATGATCCGTATTACCAGCTGTTAAATCATGTTCATTTTGTTAACTCATACTGGCTACTAGTTGTTAAATCACGCTTTATTTGTTAAATGACGTGAATGTCCACCAGTTGATAAATGTAGATGTTGGGACTGGTGTAGTAAAGTGTAACGATTGTCAACTCATTAAACCCAGCACAGTTTTGGTCATACAGGTCATCTTGTCCTGGAACGTGATGAGGCTCCGACAAGAATGTGAGTGTAGACAATGAGTGTGTATATGAATGTCAGAACGCGAATGGTAGAATGATTCGATAGAGTTGACAGGTTGGTAGTACATCACTCATACTCACACTGTTCGAATTCAAGAAGTACTGGAACTACGGTGGTCTTTTTATAACATTTAATGAGACGCACACTTGGACAGTACGTGTATGGTTACAGGAACAAATGTCGACATAGACAGCATAATGTTGATCACAGGAATATCATCTTAAGTTAGCATTCATGCTTGGCAAATATCATAATGGAGCATTCGTAAATAAGCATTCAGAGTTCCATCATGTAAATCATCTGGCTTTACTGACTGGGCACGTCAGACCATAACCAATATATAGGAAGGCTCCTAGACCTAACCTCGTCTAGCGAATATCCCTTCACGTAAAGTTCAATATATATATTTTCCATAAAGATATAGGAATCCCAGACATGGGTTCTCACATGTAGCAGTGATCTCTTGGTTCATCGAGCGATAGTACAGGCATCCCTTTTTCTCACTCGATAAATACAAAGTATATGGATTTCAACATGGCTGTGCTTCTCTCGTGAGCTTCACTCACTATTGGATACAGACCAAAATTGGTCATTCGTTAAATGTCCTCATTTCTTCATAGCTTCTATCATAGAGGTAATTGAATAATATCATATAATCTAGTGCTGATACATAGGAATGTCATCTTCCTTTGAATAAATATTCTTTTCAGAAGTACCACTGTGCATCTGCTTATCGACAACGATGGCGAAGCCCAAGTTCATAATAAATTGTGGTTTTACCTTTCTATGCGAAATATAACTTTGCCATTCCTTGGCAAAAGAGAATAAACACTGGGGTAAAGTACATACAACATGTCTAAATGACTATCACTTTTCCCCATTTACTTATAGATCACTTTTTCGGCAAAAAGCCGGCTACAACAAAATTCGACATCCCGATAGGATGACAGCCATGAATCACACCCCTTGCTAGCGATACTTCCGCTGCATAGCCTTTGACCTTTTCTAGCGACAACCAACATAGTTCGACTTAGAAATGTAAAGATATCCATATATAAGACAGACTCGTCCTACTCATACAAACACTACGTATAAATTCAGGCCATAGATATACTGAAGCAAGAACAATCTATTCCTACCCAGGCAAAGAATAAATCGCAGTAGGCCTAGATTCGTCCGCGGAATCCGATCGAAGATGACGGAACTACTTTCAAGGGAAGTAACTCAAAAATGACTTCTCCTTAAGCACTTAAAAAAGGAAATACTTTGTTTACAAAATATTTGCGAACATAATAAGTATATAAATGTATTATATTGCAAGATAGTAAAGATTGCACTTTACACCAGTTCAGCAGAAGTAAACAAGTGGTTATCTTCAGACTTCGCACAGGTCATAACAGATTGAGATACCATCTATTCAACAAATTAAAGATAGGAACTACTGATGAGTGTGACTGTGGCACCGATAAAATGACTGACGAACATCTGCTTCAGGCTGACCACTGCTGTCTTTGAACTTATTCAAGTTGACATCTGAGGGTGAACGAAGAAGAAGAAGAAGATATATGAAGATTGAATTACTCCCTACAAGGTGACTATACAGTAAACCCTCGACTAAAATGACTATTAGGGAGGAGAGTGTCCGGTACTGCCGAATATTCGTTAAATCCGAATGTCCGCAGCAAAGTGACGATACAGTAAACCATCGATGCAGCGAACTAATTAGGATGGTGTGTACGATACTATCGAATTTCCGGTACATCCTAAAGTCCAAAAATAGCGTCTATAGTTTAGCAACGGAAAGAAATGTCCGTTAAACAGCAAATGAAATGTTTTGAAGCACACGTTAAAAATTATCGCTATATCAGCAAGAAAGAGGCCAAAAAAAAAAAAAAAAAATTAATTATAGTGTGTTCTTTCTGCTGCATGCCCTGATAACGACATAAACGTTGAGAGTGGTTAAAGTGCTGGTCTCTCGTGGTATAGGTTCGATTCACGGTGTCGATACGTTCCGACCTACCCAGCTGTAAAAAGGTACCCGACTTCTCTCTTGAATTAGGGTAGGAAAAGGAAGGGAATTGGTTACCCCACCATTCGATGCTGGAGCTAGAATTGTGAAGTTTCTAACACTTCACTCCCTGTCACATATATATGTAAATATAGCCACAGTGATCCGACCACCTTTGCTTCCCCCATCTAAGGTTTATAATTTTGCTACGCAAAAACCATGCAATTCGCTGACTGTAGACTCACCTTTGAAGCCACGCCTATTTTTCCTGTTTCCATGCACTAATGAGCATTTACAAATTTTCGCACCCGACAGTCTTAACAAGAGGAGAGAGAACCGGGGTGTTTACCTGAGTTCTCAAGCGAGCTGAGATGTCAATCATCGATAGTGACAGATCAGACGTCGGTAGCAAATGCAAGGGCGATAATAATATTTACCGACCACATTTGATGTCCGTGATCCCAGTGGACTTAATTATTAGATCTACGACAGAAGGACAAAATCAAAGAAGGCCTGTTCGCATGGCCAGGTCTTGTGATGTCGTTTCGGCATCGCGAGCGAGCGAACAGGAAAATCCTTTACCTCGGGAGTCGAACTCGTTGATTTTCCCTGATACGGCCGAAGGCGTGAATTATCGCACCCTTTAGTGATAATAACACCATTTCTGTATAATTACTCCGTCCTCTCAAAGTCAGTTATCTAGTCGCTCAGAAATTTTGGATAATCTAGCTCGTTATTCTAGAGCCATTGTGAAAGTGTGTTATAGCATTCCGTGGAGATTGTTTCATTTCTTATTGCGGTAATAGATATTAGCATTTACGTGATTTAATGGGTTAAGTTTATCATTATAATTCACTGGGATTTTCTAGGTGCTAAGACTAGCGTATTAAATAACGCATAGCTATTTTGTTTCAGTTGTAATGTAGATTTAATCACCCGCTATCACCCAGGAAGAGATGTTTTAATTGACTAATAAATACACTAGGCAACTGATAATTGACGGAATACAATTCACTTCTAATTCATTATGTGTAATTATATAAGTGACTAGTGTAATATCATGGGGCGAAAAAAATAGCTAGTAATGACAAGCGATATTTGTTAAAGTAGTCATAATTAAATTAACACGGAAATTGTGCGCTGAGTGTTTTACCGGGCGGGAGGGGAAAGGCGCATACCTAAAACCCAACCCGTACAAGTTGAGCGAAGCGTGATAAGATAGGCTAAGACACGTGTGCCTTTTAATTTAATTAGATGACGGAGAGGATAAGAGATCATACCCTTACGCGTGATAGTATAGGACAGCGGTGGCCAAACTACGGCCCGCGGGCCAGATCCGGCCCGCCAACCAGTTTTGACTGGCCCGCCTACCTGTTTTGGCCGGCCTCTTATTGGTAATTGAAGCCACACACTTCACAATGAAATACCACACAAATGTATGTTTGAAATAAATAATTACATGTCATATTACAAATTACAAAACAAATTAAAACAACAGATTCATTATTTTTTTTAAACAGTAATTTCAGTTCGAAGACTGGTATACATGTCTTGGCAGATGTGCAGTACAGTAGTTTGCCGTTGCTTTCTGTACGTGGTTCCTTATATATGTAAAACTAAATATCAGAACGTTATTTTTTAGGATTTTATAGGTCTGGCCCTCGGGTGTTTCCCTTTACCATAATCTGGCCCTCGGCCTACCTTAGCTTGGCCACCACTGGTATAGGATATTGATATTGCGGTTAAATGTTTTGTTTTCTTCCAAATTTAGTGCTGATCCCAAACCAGCTGCCAGCGGTCTAATAGCACCAGTAACAATTCTTATTATTATCGGGTCTTCGATGTTGACCTGTTCGGTCCTCTTGCTTCATCCAGAGAGAGACCAAAAATATAAACAATAAGATTAATCATAACTGGACCTACAAAATACCCAGATTTTTGCATTTAATTTTATCCGCCCGCTGTGGCCAAATATATATATATATATATATATATATATATATATATATATATATATATATATATATATATATATATATATATATATATATATATATATATATATATATATATATAACATTTTCCCCGACTACTGACAGTCGTGTTTCCAAGTGAATTTATCCAGGAGAATACGTTGTTTCATAATCGGCACTCAACCCCAGAGAGAAAACCGATAGGATATACCCTCATCATCTCTATTAACAGTTTACCAACCAGATGTTTCCTTTAGCTATTGGAAGTACTGTCTACTATCTACTGTGAACACTAGATCGCGGTTTATATTTTGCTACATGAACTATCTGATGTGACATTTTCATATCCAATAACCCACCACCAAAGTAGGCGTTCCCCACTAGGAAAATTAATTATTCGTGGAGGAACTGGGGCTCACTTCGGAGAAGCACAACACTGGATTATGATACATGTACATTGATGTTTTCGTTCAAGAGATTGTTAACCAAGTATTAGGTAAGGCGTGATTGATGTGGCCACGAATGACAGAGTGAGAGTGAATACGTTATAGTTACGGATACTGTACCATCCTTTATTTTCTTTGCAAATACTGTTATTTACGGGATAGATTAACTAGGAACTTTGTTCTTTGTTTTACTGTCTATTCTATACACTAGTGTTAATCTTTGACCTTTTGGGTTATTAACTTCTTTTGGGATCTATTCTCACCAAGAGGGGAGGGCACTTATTGGGTTATTTTCCTATGTCTGTACACAATGATTATATTGATTTCTATATGTTTGATGTTGTAAAGTTTAAGTGATAATAAACGAAACAAAACTTAATTTATTGTGTTGGTCAGCCCCAATCTCCATTTACCATAGTTTTCACGTCTTCTGTGAGTCCTGTTGTCACATAACTGTGTGTGTGTGTGTAGTTATAATTGTATTTATAGGGAAGTTTGATAGATTGTCTATTACCAAAAGATAGTCGTCTAGATAGGCTGGACTAGAGAATTCACTCATTCCAGAGACAGATCTTCACCTTAATCTATTCACTCGTGGAATCTATTCTAACACCTTCTTTCTCAGATAACCCCACTTTTTCTGTTCTATTCAGAAGGGACCAAATATATATCTCTAATACCTATCTAAATGTACGACACTCCACTAGGGCAGTATCTGCTATGGGAACTACCTTTAACATTATATTCCCCATAATAAAGTTCGATGGACACTCCAGATTCTAAATATTATTTTAATATTGAATCTCACTCAAATATTATTTGTATATATATATATATATATATATATATATATATATATATATATATATATATATATATATATATATATATATATATATATATATATATATATATATATATATATATATTAGCAAGGGTCCCCAAACGTTTTTTAAGTCCCCATCCCTCCATGGAACCCCTAATCCTTAATTTATCACCGGCAAAAAATAAACAGCATAAGTAAGTGATTATTGATGCAGAATAAATTAACATTACTTGTATTTTTTTTTTTAAATTAAACTGGTTACATTCATGAATGGGAAGGATGTGGTTCATGAGCATTAACAAGGGCATTGATATTTGGCTGGAGATTGATGAGTTTTAGTCATATTTCACCACGCTCTTCCAGGTTTAGCCTGCTCCTTTGCTCTGATAAAACTACATCTGCATGGCTAAAACCAACTTCAGCAACATGGGAAGGTAAGTCAAAATGGCTGAACTGCTGCGGAAAGCGTGGGGTCTTTTGTAGCAGTATTTCCAGATGTAAAAGTGAGTCACAGATGGCATTTTTATTCTTTTTTTTTATTGTCAGCAATGGACGTCACATGTTTAATCGACCCTTTGTGGTTTACCAACCCTTGGCTGTCGATACCGACCACTTTGGGGACCCCTGGTCTATGGTGTACTAATTTCATTTAAACAAATATCTCTGAAACTAAATACACATACAGCACGACACAAACTATCATGCAATGTATCAATGTTGGACACACAGATAAACAGGTAGGCAGAGACTGTGACTGTCGAGCGGAGAAAGAGAAACGGGTAGAGAGATGCTGCCTTGCTGTGCGAGAAAAGAGAAACTGGCAGATAACAGCTACAGAGACACTAACTGGCTGGTGGGGAAAGATAAAACAGATAAAACAGACCCGGACTGGCTGTGCGAGAATAGAATGACAGACCAGCAAGTATAAAGAGGCAATGACTTGCAGGCGGGAAGAGAGAAACAGGCATATACACGGGCACAGAAATACATTAAAGGGCAAGCTAGGGGAGATAAACATAGATACACATAGAGAGACAATGACGGTACACTGAGAATAGAGAAACAGACAGATAAACAGGTAGGTATATGTAGATGCACTGACTGTTTGGCGTAAAGAAACAGACAGATAAACAGGTAGGTATATGTAGATGCACTGACTGTTCGGCGTGAAGAAACAGATTGGTTAACAGGTAGGTCTATAGAGATAACACTGACTGTTAGGCGTAAAGAAACAGACAGATATACAGGTAGGTCTATAGAGATAAACTGACTGTTGGGCGTAAAGAAACGGAGAAACAGGCACTGAGATACGCCGACGGAGGGGCGGCGAAAGAGAAACGGACATAAACAGATCTGGGCAGACAATGACCTTCGACAGGGAAAGTGAACCAGGCAGATCAACAAGTACAGACAGACACTGATTGGCGAGCGGGGGAGAGACATAAAGAGGTACACTCAGATACTGACAGGCGGGCAGTTGATAGGCATAAAGAGGTATAGTCAGATACTGACAGGCGGTCAGTGGATAGGCATAAAGAGGTATATTCAGATACTGACAGCCGGTCAGTGAATAGGCATAAAGAGGTATAGTCAGATACTGACAGGCGGTCAGTGGATAGGCATAAAGAGGTATAGTCAGATACTGATAGGCGGGCAGTGGATAGGCATAAAGAGGTATAGTCAGATACTGACAGGCAGTCGGGGAGAGAGAAATAGAGATATAAAGGGACAGTGGGCAGGGTCGTAGATACGGGAGGGGTGGGTGGGTTAGGCTCAAACACCCCCCCCCTCCCCAGGGTGGAAAATTATACTGTGCCGGTACCAAAATAGTGCATTAAAAAATTGTTGTATTAACCCCCAATTCCCCCCCCCCCCCTTTTATTAAGTCCTATCTACGACCCTGCTAGTGGGCCAGGAAAGTGAGCGCAACAATTAAACATAGACGCTAAAACTGGCGGGTGGGGGAGAGAACAAAAGATAGATAAATGTGATAAGAGGTTTAGATGTTATTAATTATAGGATATCCTGGACAAATAGATGTATCAGAGGATACCAGGATAGTGCCAGATAAGAGACTGGTCTTATAAGACATACCCCCTTCTCTGAAAAGAGCAAGGGTGTATAGACAATCAAGGTGAGGTCCAGCTATGTAAGTTCCCAGAGTAAGGAATGATGATGATGATGAAGTTCTCTGGGTCCCTATCTGCTACCTCTTGAGATCTCACCAAGAGTAAGTTAACTGTGTGTTGTTATTTGGCACCGTGTCTAGGGTAATATATTATAACAGTTAAGAATTTCAAAACAGAACTTTAACTTTAATAGAAGTAAGCAAGACTGTCTGAAAATAGATATATGTATAATTTAATATTCCTGTACCTCAATCTTGTTGGGACAGGAATTCTCAAAATCAAGAAAAGGTTATTTACATGCTAAAATAAATATTTTTGGAAACTCTGTCCATTTTTGTACAACAAAAGTCACTGGAATGAATATACCCACAGTTCTTGATATTATCACTACTTCTATACTGTAGGTCTGTTATTTTCATCACTCCCAGGTGGTATACTTTTATTGGTGAAATTATGTTTTAGGATGAGGTATCAGTGCCTGTATAAAGGAATTATCTGTGAAAGGGTTATTGCAGCTGTTTTGTTGATCTTAGGCCTGTACACCAACGTTGTGACTCCTGACTGAAGAAAAGGAGCTAGCTTCAAATTGTAGCATGAGCACTCACTCCAACATGTTCTTCCTTTCAGGCTACTGCAGCAACGAGGTACTTTGTAATACAACCTGAAATAAGAAGGACAATCCCTTCTATGTAACATCTGCCTCTATCAATTTCACCTCTAAACTGTATTAATACCTACCTATGTCAGCCACTTGTGCTAATAAGTCGCACCAGACCTTAAATTCTGTTGTCTACACTCAGCTTGGTGTAATCAGTCTTCTTCAGTATTGATTCTATGTTAATGTCCCTCCTTCCTGTTTGTCTTCCATACAATAGTCATGGTGGATACAATATTGCTTTGTGACCTGTTGATTACTTCATTCGAACATTCCCTATATGTTTTCACATGTTATTTGACCAGTGTGTCATTCCAAAAGACAATATAAATTCATTAATACTGCACTTACAGTCGCAAATTTGTAAGGCCAATTGGCAAACATTTTACACAATATCACTCCGAATAAGCCTGCTCTAGGCACATTCATACTTAGGTCGTCGCGGCATTACATTTCCCAGCGGCAGTATCGAAAACGAGTATGGCACACAGATAGCCTGTTACTTACAGGACTAATAAATTATGCAAACAAAATTATCTGTCTTACCCTCAAGTAAAGAATATTCACACACACAAGCGACCCGACAGTAAAGGCTATAGCACTAAGCTTGCAGTGCAGAAGGCAAAGCCTTGTCCCTCTGTCTCTTTCAATAATGTCAGCTTGGTATGGAAGCTTTGTCGTCAATGGCAGACTTTACAAGAAGTTGTTAATTTTTATCACACTACACCCAACCAATCAGATGACGAGTCAAAAAAAATTAACTATTTCCTAGGCTATAGAATTTGAGCAGTTTTAAGCGTGTTTGTCTAATCTGACCGAATTTGTTTATTTTATATCATAGTTATTTGTGAACCGATTTTAATTATCAAAAGTGATAATTAAACGGCCAATTATTCTCTATCGTTCTATATAGCTTTCCTTTAGTTATTCCTTTGCATTCAAATGGGGTTAATTTTTTTGTAATTAAATTTGATCTTAACCTGATGTGAAAATATTACTAAATTAAATTTTTCTAAGTTAAGATAATTTTTCTATGAGGGAATCTCTATGCGTATATGTTAAGCAATATCAGCGCTATAATTTGAGATATCCCTTTTATTTTAATTATCTTTAGTTATTGAGAAATAAATTATCTAAGTTCGGTCAAAAACCCAAAATAGGCATTATTTCCACTTCAACCAAAATTTTCTTGTCCTTACAAAAAAGAGGTAACGATTTGATTGGTTGTTAAATTTTACTACGTCCTTCGATAAATATTGGGATGGGTGTGTGAGGGGGGTGGTAACTTTTAACTTGTTTTCTTAGAAAGATTCAAATACTCTAGTTAAATGTTGGCGGTAAATTTGACTGGACCCTCAGACAAATTTCAAATACTGTAGTTATTTATAGATTTAAAATTACGATAGCTAGTTCGTTTTAAGCGGGGAATTTGAGCGTTTTGTCATACGGATTCACTTTACTACAATAAATTAAAACAGAAAAAGAATGAATGGCAGGCGAGAAGTGAGAAATAAACTGGCACAGACACTGATGGACCAATGGAGAACGAAACACAGACAGAAGAACAGGCAACGAAACACACATAATGGGAAGAAAGCAACAGATATAAACAGGCAATGGAATATACTGACGGGCGAGCGAATAGAGACAGACATATAAGCACGTAGAAAGAGACTGATGGGCAGACGGGGAAAGAGAAACAAATATAAACAGGGAGAAAGAAAGACAAATAAAAAGGCAATGAGAGACTCGCGGACGGATGGGGAGAATGAAACAGACAAATAAACAGGCTCAGAATGACAATTATCGGCTGAATGGGAAGAAATAAACAGACAGATAAACAGGCTCTGAGTGACAATGGCTGTCGGGTGGGAAGAAATAAACAGACAGATAAACAGGCTCTAAGTGACAATGGTGGGCGGATGGGAAGAAATATACAGACAGATAAACAGGCTCTGAGTGACAATGGCTGTCGTATGGGAAGAAAAAAACAGACAGATTAGCAGGCACTAAGAGACACTGGCGGGCGGATGATAGGAGAAAAACAGACACAGACAAATCACAGATATCAAAACTTGATACTTAATAACTTATGGACTGCCACGACAACTGCCGTTTTATTTAAAAAAAAAACAACAACAATAACGCAACTACCATTATTGTAAAAAAAAAACACGCAACTACCGTATCAGTTGTATCATGTTATGATCCTTCAACCTGCCAGGTTTCGGTCGCGCGGCTTACCCTACTCCAGACACAGTTAAGTCAAGTGGCTCTGTTTGTCTAGGAAAAAATGTAGGGTGTATTAATACCTTCAGAAAATAAAGGGGTCGTAATATCTCCGAGGGTACTTAGAGATAACAAGTCTCAAGTTGTTAAGCACTCTTGAACGAGTATGTTCTTTCGGCTCGTAAATGGGACTCGGTAACAATGATGATGAGGGTCTGATAGAGAAGACGTGATAGTAACAGAGAGAGTGTTTTCAAACAGCGGACAGCCGCATTTATACGATTCACCGGCGTATCTCTTAATTGTCCCAGTTATCAAGTAGACCAGGGAGGGTAAAGTAATGGTTTTCTAACATGCAATCTCTGGTCCTTGGAGAAGAATGTGGTTGTGTAGATCAATGGTTCTCTAACATGCAATCTCTGGTCCTTGGAGAAGAATGTGGTTGTGTACATCAATGGTTCTCAGCGTGGGCGATATGATTCCCCAGGGGGCCATGTCATATTTCTAACTGGCCACAGTAAGATTGTCAAGTATATTTTTTTCCAGCTAACAGTGACTATGGGGGGAAGGGAGGAGGCACAGTTACGTAAATGAGGCTAAGAAAGGGGACCATGATAAAAAAAAAATTTGAAAACACCTGGTGTAGATCAGTGCATCAACGAGTATGCTGGGAGTGTGCCGTGAAACCAGGTAGATGACACAATACAATGGTATACACCAGCGGTTCCCAACCTGTGGTACGCGTACCCCTGGGGGTACGCGACAGGACGTTCAGGGGTTCGCGAAAAAAAAATTGAGTAATGGCGGAAAAAAAGATACATATGTCAACAGTGTAAAAGACAAGTCAAAAGTTGTGAAATTAATTCAACGCTATACTATACAACATGAACTGTGTGAGACAATCTCCGCCGTTTTTCTTGCGCGCCACTGGCGTGCTGTCTGCTTGGACTGGCGTGTGTGAAAAGCTATGGCGTTTCGTGTGACCACAATTCAATATTTTTACACAATAGTCTTCATTAAGATGACTATGGGATTATAGTTGTGCCGTTGAATATTTCATCAAAAATATGACTTGTTTGATCTTCCACACTATCTATGAACGTCTAATGTCCCGGAAGTAATAGTGTCGATTCTTGACCCAAATTTTACAAACGTGAGACAGTGAGACAGTGTTTCTATATACAGTAGTTTTTGTCATTGTTTTAACTTAACTTAAAGTGATTAATTGTTCAATTCGTGTATTATCAGATATGGATCAGTGGTTGAAAACCGGCACAGTAAAAAAGCTGAAACATAATGTGGAATGTGATCAATCGCCAAGTACTTCTCAGGACACGCCTAAGACTTTGGTACAGGATAGTGAAAAGACACGATCTTCAGTTTTACATAGAGCTAAAAAGAGAAAATACAGTGACGAATACATGAAGTATGGGTTTTCGTTTATAGGAGATGAGGACTGTGCTAAGCCCCACTGTGTAGTGTGTCGGGAAGTATTATCCAATGGTAGCATGAAACCTTCGTTACTCTTGCGGAATTTACAAACAAAACACCCCAGTTATGAAAACAAGGAACGCAATTTTTTTCAGCGCCTATCGAAACAACAGAATGTGACATCGTACTTGTCGTCAGCTAACAAAGATAACGAAAATGCGGTTGAAGCCTCCTACCGTATTAGTTATCGTATTGCTAAATGTGGTAAAAATCATACTATAGCTGAGAATTTAATTTCTCCTTGTATAAAAGATGCCGTTCTGTGCATGCTCGGAGAGGAACATGTTCGCAAAATGAACGCTATCCCTCTTTCGAACAATACAATTTCTCGAAGAATGCAGGATATGTCTGACGATGTTGAAGCGACAATAGTAGGTATAATTAAAAATAGTAAATTCTTTGCTATTCAAGTTGACGAAAGCACAGATATTGCTAATTTCGCTGTTTTGCTTGTTATTGTGAGGTATTTGAAAAGCAATGAAGTTGAAGAAAACCTTTTGCTTTGCCATCCTCTGTCAGGGCTTACAAGAGGTGAGGATATATTTCATGCTATTGATTCTTATTTCAAAGAAAAGGACATTAATTGGTCTAATTGTTGTGGACTATGCACTGACGGAGCCAAGTCTATGTCAGGTTGCTACTCCGGTCTTCGCGCTCGTGTCACGAAGGTAGCCCCCAATATAACCTGGAGCCACTGCTGCATCCACAGGCAAAGCCTTGCATCTAACCGCCTCCCTGGTGAATTAAAAGTCGTTCTTGATGAAGCCGTGAAAGTGGTTAATTTTATAAAGTCAAAGTCCACAAACTCGAGGCTTTTCAAAGAACTGTGTGAAGAGATGAATAGTCTTCATTCTACCCTGCTCCTTCATACACAAGTAAGGTGGCTCTCTCGTGGTAAAGTCCTTACCCGGCTGTTCGAACTTAGACATGAAGTCCAACTTTTTTTTTTGAAGACCATCCTTTCCAATTTACTTCAAAGTTACACGACTGTGATTGGCTTCAGAGTCTTGCATACTTATCGGATATTTTCCTACAAATAAATAAACTAAATTTGGCACTTCAGAATAGCTTGGTAACGATCTTCAATGTTTCAGACAAAATTGAATCTATGATTAAAAAAATTAGATTTTTGGAGGTCGTGTATTGAAAAAGGCCAGACTGAGGTATTTGAAACTCTGCACAATTTCCTATCTGAGAACGAGCTGCACCTCTCCCAGGAAATGAGCGAGAAAATAATTGAACACTTGAAAGGGCTAAAATCATCTTTTGAGAAGTACTTTCCGGAACCTGGAAAAGAGAACTACTGGATTGTAAATCCCTTTGAAGAAGAATATTTCCAAGCAGCCACATTATCAATCAACGAAAAAGAGAAGTTGATTGAACTTTCGACTGATACTACTTTAATAGCTGAATTCAAAGGAAAATTCCTTATTAACTTTTGGGGAGACATCAGCAGAGAATATGAACAGCTGACCGACAAGGCGTTTAAGTTTCTGTTGCCATTTACAAATACTGAGCTGGTGGAGAGGGCTTTCTCTTCTTATACCTTTATAAAAAATAAATACCGTAGTAAACTGAATGCAGGTCCAGAATTGAGACTGTATCTTACATCACTTGAACCTGATTTAAAAAAAAAAACTATGTGCCTCAAAACAAGCTCAAGGATCGCACTGAACATTTGTCATGGTTACGTGACATGTTTTTTTTATAAAAAGTGATTTCAACTTTTAACAATAACAACGTTTTTATTATTAGTATTAATAAATTAAAAGTGTTAATCTTTATTGTAACTTCTGATTTTTTTAATGTAAAAATATATGCACTGTTTGTTCACCTTTTTATTACATTGTTTTTTAATCCCGTTGTTGGCCCCTTTATTTCTGGTTATAATATATAAATTTTGAAAAACAGCAACTATATTAATTTCAAATATTTTGCTAATATTAGGGGTACAATTTATAGAAATGGGCTGTCAAGGGGTACGCAAGTGAAAAAAGGTTGGGAACCGCTGGTATACCAATTAAATGTTACAGTAAGATATCGCGAAAGAATCGCAACTGTTCAATTTTATAAATAATAAGTTGACCAACATCAAGCAAACCATCATAAAAAGGCAGAAAGCCCTGTCTTCTGATTGCACTGAATTTAAAAAAAAATTATTCCATTTCCACCTGCTAAAATATTACAGTGTGCCGTGGAATTTTTAAGTGCATTTTAAGTGTGCTGTGAAGTCAAAGAAAAAAGGTTGCGTACCACTGGTGTAGACGATGATCAGGCAGCATTAGAGAGATATAACCTAACCAGACCACGAGGCGGAGCTGGAGGCAAGGACAATGTAGGGGTATCTATGTCAATACTTACCACATATCCTTGTCCAGACCCAGAACGCGTGCTCGCCTGGGGAAAAATAGAATAAATAATTATTATACAGACATCAATATTCCTCTCTCTCTCTCTCTCTCTACACACACAGAGAGACACGCACAGAGAGAGACACACACAGAGAGACACACACACGCACAGAGACACACACAACATTAAATATCATTTGCTATTTATTTCTTCGCTGTTACCCAACTATACATCCAAACAAAGAGAATTAACTGCTATTCTATTATATAAAATCGTTTGTCGCATTAATGTGAAAGCTCAACATGAGATAAGACTCGATCACTATATAACTTTATAATAACAGGCAGCATGTTATGTGATCATGTTTAGATTTTACGTGATACTTATTCTATTTCCGGAAGTTAAAAGTAAACCATTTTAGTGAAACACCACAAGGCAGTTACAGCCCCTTGATTTGACCTTGTTTCGTGTATATCCAACAGAGATTCCAACCTGTGGTCCGCGGACCACTTATGGTCCGAGGCGCATTATCAGGTGGCCCGCGGCTGCGTTATCGATTTGGTATTAAGTGCTTTGATTTCGCTCTGATCCTCCCTACGTTTTTAATGTTATAAAAATAAAACACAGAAACCGTTTGCAAGTAAAACCAGCTTTGAGACTGTCTTTAACTTCTATGAAGCCTAATATTGAAAACCTAGTGAGCGAAACGCTAGCACAAGGCTCCCATTGAATATTTTGTAATTGTAACCACTGAATTGTATGAATACATAGTATTTAACCAATATGTATATAACCAGTATGTATGTAACACATTTATTGTATGTATAATGTATTTGTCATTATTATTACCTTACAATTTCCTTGTCATCTGGCCAATAATTAACAACTTGTGTTATTGAATATAGGCCTTTTCATCTATTGAATAAAAACAGTTAAGTGTTCATGGCATTGCGATATTACATATAAGCTGGTGGTCACAACTTATATGTAGCTGGAAAAGTGGTCCTTAGATGTAAAAAGGTTGGGAACCACTGCAATAGAGGCAATAGAATATATAAAGATTTAAAAATACGAGGTGACTTTTCCACCACTTTGTATGTGTGTATGTGTAAGCTAAGGGGTGCGTGCATGTGTATATGTGAGCCATTCTCAAACTGTGCAGTGTAGACACGGAGATACAAAATTTCACAAGAATTTTCAACCTGATTTTTCCATTCTAGACTAATTAATTTTTTTTTTTAAATCTTTTCGTTACTTACGAGCATGAAGCCACAATACAGCTGGTCCCCTTGCAGGAAGCCTGCATGACAGCATGTATGTGTGTGACGATATTCTAAATACAATAGCTAAATTAAGTAATATTATAGTGCATAAAGTCAAAAATAAGATAGAAAATAAAAATTGAGTCCAGCGTCTTCTTCCCCCACGCCAGCCAGTATGCGGGTTTTTGATAAGCCTAATAGCCGAATGGAGGATACTGTCTTTTCCTAATTCGTCCTTGAGATTAAATGTAACACTTTTGCAAGTTCAAGTCGTATTGCCAAGACGACAGAGTGAAAGAATAAAAAAAAAAGGAGGGGAGAGATGGAAAGACAGAACCTAGGGTACGCCGTCTCGCGTTGATTTCAAAAAGCCAACTCGCGCGACATAGCCTTGGGCGATTTTCAAATTACGATACTAAAACTAAAAAATGTTCGTCAAATTGGTCACGCAGACAGCCTTAGCTCTTATAAAAAAATGACGTAATTCTAACGGACTACGGACGATTCTCGTTTTTAGTTTGAAAATAGTTGTAAAAAGAAGTGAACAGGTGGCAGTTTCTAGATTTGAACGACTAACATAGAAAAAAAATAATGAATTATGAACCATAATACATAGGGCCATAAAAATTATATATTCGGATGCCTTATGATTTCCTGAGCAATAATATGGTGTCAGTTACACCCTAGTACAATAAATAACCAAGATATTGGCAAAAATACTATGTATTGTAAGAAGGACTGACGGGAAAAAATCATGCCTGCTTATTTTTTTTCATAGCATGTTTTGAAAAAAGCTTTTGGGGAAATAAGGACTAAAAGGTACCTGTAATTTGATTGGCTGTAGTTAAAAGAAAGGCAAGATAGGATTGGTTGACCTAAAACTAAAAAATATATTTGCAGTAGTAAACATAGTAGTTTGGAATTTTGTTTTTTTTTTAAGTTTGATTCAAAATAAATGAGTTCATGGTCCTATTGGCCAATGCATTATATATTATCGGAAACGTAGACTGCTCGTTGCCATTTTGATAAAATTTTCTGTTGAACAAGGAGCGATGAGAGCAGGCTTGTGCTTTTCAAACCTATAGAAAGCAGTCTGGACAGATGGCAGATCTAAAGTGTGCCATAATTGTTTGCCAGTCATCGTTCGCTTGTGTATATTTCATTGAAATTTGTGGTAAGATTGATTTTATTAACATTTTATTTAAAATAACGTTTGAATGTGAGATACTAACATACGACTGTAAATAAGTGGGTCCATGGCAAACTTAGGCAGAGCCTAGAGATTGATCCATCATATGATAGACTATCAGAAAGGTGTAGAACTACAAGATTATATATGATTGTCATCAAGGAGCATAACACCTATCCTATAGTATGGAAAAGATTACTACTGGAATTGCAAAGGCGTTGTAACCATTAAGGGAGAGGAATACTGGTATACATTGTCACCTCAAAATATAATGGTGAAATAGGTTGTCATAAAGAGCTGACCCTATTTCTTTGTTTGTACTGTGCCTGTAATTAATTGTGGAATATTATTACGCATAACCTTCTTATTTCAGGGTTTTTGGTACTGACATTAACGTAGTACCAAGCTCTTGGGAACTGATCGATTCCTGACACTGTTTGCATATTTCGGGCACATACTGGCCGCCATTGCCTTTCAAGAAGTGTAACAGATTGTCCAGCGAGCATATGAAAAGATCTACCTGTGTTATCCTTCGAAGATAAGTGCCTGTTCGGCACCAAGAAGCTCAACCTCTAGTTTTAAAATAAAGACTGTGAATATTGAAAGAACATTCCACAGGTGTCAAACGAAAAAAAGAAAATAAACAATATGGAGTGATGTTAACCAACAACCTACCATTATATACCAGTATGGGACCCAAAGATGCAGCAATAGAGAATGCAGTCAGCGACCCATAGCTTGACTGCTTGCATCAGGGTCAGCGAACCAGAGCTGACCAAGACCCTACTCCACCTCCATGTGGTGGTCCTGGAAACAGACTGCATCACTGCAGTCTGGCTGAGAGAGTAGGGATCGCAGAGGGAAGGCAAACCCGGTCCCAAAAAATTCCGTGCTGAAGTCGGATGTGTCGACCGAAAGGTGCAGATATCACAGCTCCGGCGTAAACAGACACAACGCAACCAACGTCCTTTTCAGGACGAACGAGGAAGAGGAAGAAGAAGAATATACCAGTATTAACCTAAGTTAGAAAACTACATCTACACACTTTTATTATAATAACATTTGTATTATGGACAGAAGATCCAGTGTGTTATTCAATTGATGTAAATAATTCTTTTGATTTCACTTTTGATTGTCAGTCCTGATTCAAAGCAAACTAGAACCAGGACAATAAATTGTAAAAAATTAACGTTTACCCAAAATTCAACCACTGACTTACTAAAGATAGTCTTTTAAAGTGTAGTTTGTATGTGATTGTCGTAGTACTGTTGTGTTGGGCTGGATAATAAAATAATTGTTTATATGTTTAGTTGGTTAATGCACATTACACTACATATTCATAACCCTAGACATCAAACGTAGTCATCATACATTCTAGTCAAAGAATAATTCTGAATGAGATCATAAGGGTGGTAGCAGAAAGGTACCCTGTAAACTTACCATAATATTTGTTATATTCAGGGGCCTTCACAGCTGACCTCATTCAGTACACTAAGAGTACATAACAACAACATTTCTTAACATCAAATCCACCACAATGTGCTTCTTGGAGTGATGGTTTTTGTAGCAATTTATATCAACAATGACAAGATTGCCAACCCGCACGCCCAGCCTCACATCAGTCGCCTCGTACGACTTTCTTTTCCTCTTCAGACACTCATCGGAACTACAAAGAAGTAGATTCAAGTCAATTCAATACCCTTTCGCGCCCCAGGGAGCATAAGCCTTCAACAAACACACGCCAAGTCCTCCTGTCACGTGCCATCAGCTCAAGTTCTTTCCACGTCCTCCTCATCATTTTCACCTCTGTATCCAGTTCTCTTCTCCATGTGTTTTTTTTTTTTTTTGTCTACCTCTGCCTATCTTTCCCTGGGGGTTCCAGAAATAGGACTGCATTGTAATGCTATCAACAGGTTTCCTCAAAATGTGTCCTTCCATCGCCAGCGTCTTCTTCTCATTACATATAGGTTGCACTTATTCTTAATTTAAAAGACTCTGAAACATGAAACCAGGGGTGGTTCTATCAAGATCGATCTTTGGAAGAGCTCAGTATTTCTCAAGTAGATCACCACACACCCTGGACTACCTGCCACGGGTCATAAGCTTCATAACATTTCGGCAACTCTGTCGTTATTCACCATTTTCTCGTCGTTTTTCTTATTCTCGCTTTCTTTTCTTGCCCCCATTTAGCTTAACGAATAAACTTATTTTTCATTCTTTCACTTTAGCCACAAGGGCTGACAATTCTGTACTAGTTTTTTGTTTTCCATTCTACCATGTGCTCATAACGTCCGTGTATTTTCCGCGAGAAGAATGAGTAATATACCACTGCTGTCTCCGCGACTAATATGACGTCGTGGATGAGGCTGGCACCCTCATCACGTACAGCAAACTGCCACAGACACCACCGCTACAAGAGCACGGGTGCTTTGACGCAGGTTTCCTGTAAGTGGTAAGCCGTAGACGGTGGCTCCGTGCAAACATGAAGCAAACACAAAATGAATAAAGGTATATAGTCATGGCACTGCCAATTATTTATATTTTCTTTTGATTATAGCGAGCGTCCGATTGTCAGACTGGTTAGAGTGCTTGTCTTTCGCAGCAAAGGTACCGAGTTCGATTCACGGTAGCGACCCGCTCCCGTATACCCCAGCTGTAAATTGGTACCTGACTGTGCTCTTGAGTTAGGGACGGAAAAGGCAGCGAGGAAGAAAACTGGCCACCCTACCTCTAGATGCTGGTCCTAGCATAGTGTCGTCTCTAACGCTTCACTCCCCTACGGCTGCATCTGCTATGAGATGACCTTGTTACCTTTGATTACAGCACCTGAAGGACAACTTTTCAATGGAGTGCTTTGCTCTTATAATTCACCAATTTAAAATTCACACGAAAAGCTTAACAGACTAATGAGAATGTCCTTAAAGATGGCAGCTTATAATATTCCGTTTATCATGCACGCGATAAGGAAGCAATCACATTGTCTTTTTTTTTAGGCGAGGAGAAGGAGAGAGAATTATTACAACCCGCAGATATTTATGTAAAACGGAGAGAGGGAAGAACAAACCAAAAATCTGCAGAACGATAGAAGAAGATGTTAGGGAAGCCGTAGCCACGGGGAAGGAGGGGAGGTGGGCACTGATGCCCACGGGCAAAAACACAAGTCAGAGGCGGGCACAATTTGTAGGCTACGTTTAGCGCCTATGAACATAATTTGAAGGGGAAAGTTAAAATACGCTGGGGAAAACCGGACAAAAAGGACAAGGAAAAAGAGAGACAAGATGGTAATGGCAGCTGATAACAGCACGGGCATAGGAAAGTCAACAACAACAACAACTGATTACACAGTGTTAGCAACACACGACTGTTTCACACACTGCAATCTCAGCAACAATCACAAGCCCGATTCCTGACGAATATACTAATAGTGTCCACTCTAAACTTTAGACTTTCCTTACAAGAGGGCCTTGTAGCTATTTCCTATCAGATAGCCAGATGGTGCAAGAATAATAGCAAACACAGTGCTAGAAGTAACAAGAATAACAACAAACACAAAACCGGAAGTAATAAAATTAACAACAACAACAACAAAATCGGAAGTAATAAGAATAATAACAAACACAGTGTCAAAAGTAATTTTAAAAATGTGTGTACATCGCCACCTTCTTGCTTATTTGTAACGTTCAACATATTTTGTTTGACAAATTTCATCTCTTTCATTAATTCTCTTTTCCTGCCAAGTTTTTCTAGGACTTTTTTCAGTTTTCTCCTGTTTCCACCTTCTTCTATATATCCATATTTCCGAGTCCTGACTTCTTTCTTCCATCTCCTTGTTTACTGTTCATGTGTTGCTTATCCTTTACAGGACGTGGCAATCAACCCCAGCTTTCACTGGCTGTTTGTGATTTTTCTAGGCAATTTTTTTCATTTAGTAGTTTGCCATTGCTTTCTGAACGGTACGGCGCTTATACCATTGTTAAAAATCCACACAAAGCGATCTTCTACCAAACCGCCTGCAGCAGGTTTCGAACCTGGTATATCTGGATGATGAAACTGCGTTCATATCCATTAGGCCACAGACGACGCCGACGTTGATATGTTTACAAAAGGTAACGGTAGGTTCATAGAAGATACTGCCTAGGAGAGTGAAGTGTTAGAGACTTAACTATATTCGGTGCCGCTTTATGAGGTGCGGGAGCCGCGGTAGCATAGTGGTTAGTGCACTGGCTTCCTAGCTCAGTGGTCTATGGTTTGATCCCCAGATGAGGTGGGATATTTTTTAGGCCGCAAACGGCTCCTGGGTCGACCCAGCCCCAATTGGTTACCAGAGCAACTCTGGGAAGGTTAAGGCGGCCGGCGTGATGCTGACCACATCACCCCAAGTGTGCCGATGGTCAAGAAAATATGGGATCCTTTACCTATTTTTGTCTTTACCTTTTATGGGGTGCGGCGAACAGCTCCTCTTCTCGCTGCGTCTGCCTTCCCTAACTCTACAGCAGAGTTAGGTATCAATTGACAGCCGCGTAGACTGGAGCGAAAGGCTACTTAAGGGGAGGTTTCACCCATATTTTGTCATTTTGTTTAAAAATTATAATTTGATGCTACAGTTTAGTGTCACCATTTTTCTACCTAATGTTATGTTTTTTATTGCAGTTTTCAGCTTAGAAATATTTTTAATTAATTTTTTAAATACGTATGTTGCATCCACAAATCAGCTAACTATATATGCAAAAAATTGATTTTGTTATAACATTTTTATTTATTAACATGAAACTGGTAAATGTGTTGTGAGAGGAAAGTGCACTAACCGGTTAGCCAGTCGGGCCGCCCACTATACTGGTAAATGGTAACGGTAGTCCCATAGTAGATACAGCCGTAGAGGAGTGAAGTGTTAGAGACTTCACCATACTAGGTACCGCATCTTCCTCGCTGCCTTTTTGTTCTCTAACTCAAACAGCAGAGTCAGGTACCCATTTACAGCTAGGTAGACTGGAGCGTGTCGGTACCATAATTCGAACCCGGGCACCTTTGCCGCGAGAGACCAGCGCTCTAACCACTCTGCCAATCGGACGCTCTACTTTACTGCTACGTGGGTAAAACTTACAGAAAATGAACGGGATAGAAAAGTAAAAAAAACAAAAAAAAAACATAAAATTCCTGCTAGCACAACATATAAAGATAGACATAAACACATGTACCCTAATTAAAGAGTAACCCGTAAGAAGGTTATGGGCAAGCCAACCCACCAGTCCCCTCTCTCGTTTTAACAAAAACCAGCTGACATGGGAATGGGCGGGGTGAGGAAGGAGAAATCACGTTGTTTTCATTACGCATACATCGCGTCAAAATAGCGCTTCTGTGCAACTGTTATTCAATTAAGCCTGAGATCAATACCAGATAACAACTCTTCTTCCTGTTATACCGTGTTTTTTTTCTGTTGAGAGGTGGTGGGGCAGGGAGGTGCTGGGAGGTCAGAATAAAACGAGGACAGAGGCTAGAAGAGAAAAGGATGACAGAAAAGTTGGTTAGAAAAAATACAGCACACATAGCACATATTACAGCATATGACACGAAAGTTCTGACACAATAAGAGAGAAAGAAAGAAAGTAAAGAAAGACAGAACGAATTAATGAAAAAATAAGAAAGAAAGATAGAAGATAAAGGAAGAAAGAAAGAAAGTAAGTAAAGAAAGAAAGAAAGAATTAATGAAAGAAAGAATAAAAGAAAGAAAGAATAAAAGAAAGAAAGAAAGAATAAAAGAAAGAAAGATAGACAGAAAGAAAAGAAAGAAAGAAAGAAAGAAAGAAAGAAAGAAAGAAAGAAAGAAAGATAGAAAGAAAGAAAGAAAGATAGAAAGAAAGATAGAATGAAAAAAAGAAAGAAAAGAAAGAAAGTAAAGAAAGAAAGAATGAAAGACAGTAAAGATAGAAAGAAAGATAGAATGAAAAAAAGAAAGTAAAGAAAGAAAGAAAGAAATATAAATTAGACACTGGTGGTGATGCTGGGAAGAAAGAAAGAAATCTAAATTAGACACTGGTGGTGATGCTGGGAAGAAAGAAAGAAATATAAATTTGACACTGGTGGTGATGCTGGGAAGAAAGAAAGAAATATAAATTTGACACTGGTGGTGATGCTGGGAAGAAAGAAAGAAATATAAATTTGACACTGGTGGTGATGCTGGGAAGAAAGAAAGAAATCTAAATTAGACACTGGTGGTGATGCTGGGAAGAAAGAAAGAAATATAAATTTGACACTGGTGGTGATGCTGGGAAGAAAGAAAGAAATCTAAATTAGACACTGGTGGTGATGCTGGGAAGAAAGAAAGAAATCTAAATTAGACACTGGTGGTGATGCTGGGAAGAAAGAAAGAAATATAAATTTGACACTGGTGGTGATGCTGGGAAGAAAGAAAGAAAGAAATATAAATTTGACACTGGTGGTGATGCTGGGAAGAAAGAAATAAATCTAAATTAGACACTGGTGGTGATGCTGGGAAGAAAGAAAGAAATATAAATTTGACACTGGTGGTGATGCTGGGAAGAAAGAAAGAAATCTAAATTAGACACTGGTGGTGATGCTGGGAAGAAAGAAAGAAATCTAAATTAGACACTGGTGGTGATGCTGGAAAGAAAGAAAGAAATATAAATTAGACACTGGTGGTGAGGCTGTGAAGAAAGAAAGAAATCTAAATTAGACACTGGTGGTGAGGCTGTGAAGAAAGAAAGAAATCTAAATTAGACACTGGTGGTGAGGCTGGGAAGAAAGAAAGAAATCTAAATTAGACACTGGTGGTGAGGCTGGGAAGAAAGAAAGAAATCTAAATTAGACACTGGTGGTGAGGCTGGGAAGAAAGAAAGAAATCTAAATTAGACACTGGTGGTGAGGCTGGGAAGAAAGAAAGAAATCTAAATTAGACACTGGTGGTGAGGCTGTGAAGAAAGAAAGAAATCTAAATTAGACACTGGTGGTGAGGCTGTGAAGAAAGAAAGAAATCTAAATTAGACACTGGTGGTGAGGCTGGGAAGAAAGAAAGAAATCTAAATTAGACACTGGTGGTGATGCTGGGAAGTAGGTCTAGCAAAAAAAGACGATGATGATGATAGCAAGCAGGTTTATTAAGGAGCTGGTCTCTCATAATAATATTGGTAGTGGCGGGGAAGGTCTATAATAAACGATGGTAGTTGTGAATAAAGTCTGGAACAACAGTGATGTTGGTGGTGGGGAAATCTAAGCTTGCTATAAAGGCAGTGATGTTGGTTCTAACCGGCGATGATTGTTTGCTAGGGAGAAAAAGAAAATGTTGGGGATGGTGAAAGTCCTCTTACAGCGGGTGAATTTGGTGCTGTGGAACAGTCCTCTAATAGATGGAGATATCGATGACGGCGAGCTGCTTGGAGAAGTTCTCTAACGGAAGTGATGTTGGTTGTGGGAGATCTATTAACAGACGGTGACGTTAGTCGTGGGGAGGAGCTATCTAGCAGACGGTTATGTTGGTAGTGGTGGCAGATCTCTAGCAGACGATGATGTTGGTAGTGGTGGGAGATCTCTAGCAGACGGTGATGTTGGTAGTGGTGGGAGATCTCTAACAGATGGTGATGTTGGTAGTGGTGTGAGATCTCTAACAGATGGTGATGTTGGTAGTGGTGGGAGATCTCTAATAGATGGTGATGTTGGTAGTAGTGGGACATCTCTAACAGACATTGATGTTGGTAATGGTGGGAGATCTCTAGCAGATGGTGATGTTGGTAGTGGTGGGAGATCTCTAGCAGATGGTGATGTTGGTAGTGGTGGGATCTCCCAATCAAGGCCAGCTCCTTGACGTGGAGATGGGGCTCATGTACAGCCATCAGCGGCTGAAAACCAAGACTGGCCAGGCCCTCCTAGACTCGAGCAAGACCACAGTCTGCCCTAGCAAGTCAAGGTGCTGAAGACGGAGGCAACCAGCCAAGAGGCGCACCACAGCAATCAGGATGCCACGCACATGCGCTATGGGAAGTATGCCTATATCTGCAAAACGTTATGGCACTCGCCCTGTGACGGACACCCAGGCAGGCGCAGTGCCGGGCCCTCTGCCTCGGAAGGGCCCAATCCCTACTACTGGGGGTCCTTCTCAATTGCCCCGTGGAGCCAGGAGGCATGAGAATAGAGCTACTGGCCAAGCAAAGAAAAGACCATTTAAAATAATGCACTGGAATGCTGAAGGCGTCAATAGTAAAAAAGACGGCTACAGCAAAAAATTAGAGCTCGAAAATATCTTGAATGAAGAGCAAGTAAATGTATGTTGCTTGCAAGAAACCCACCTCAACAAAGACATAGCCTTCAAAATCAGAGGCTACCAGTGCTACCGATCTGACCGAATAGACAGGCTAAAAGGTGGAATACTGACACTCGTGAGGAATAACATCAGTGCATGTCAGCTTGAAACATATATGGAGGGGGCGGAATACCAGATGCTTCATCTCAGGACAGAAAGTTCAGAATTCCACCTGCTCAACTACTACTGTCCGAGCGACCGCCCACTGGCACTAGATACAATCCCAGCAAAAGAAAGACTGATTGTATGCGGAGACTTCAACAGCCACTCACAGAGCTGGGGCTATGATCACATGGACAGGAGAGGTGAGGAGCTTGAAAACTGGCAGGATGACAATGGGCTTATCCTGATTAACCAGCCAATCGACCCACCAACCTTCTACTCGAGATCATGGCACACCAGACCTGGCATTCCACTCACCCAGCTTGGAGTGGAACACCACACGCACTGTAGGGAAACAACTTGGAGGCAGCGACCACCGGCCAGTCTTCCTAATTGTGGAAAATGAACTTGTCAAGGAGAGCAGCACTCTCTCTAGGTGGAACTACAAGAAGGCAGACTGGACAATGTACCAGCACCGTACTAGTATACTGGCTAGAGATCTGACTGTAGACAAAGACATCAATAAGCTAGTCGATGAATTCAGCAGATGCATATTACAGGCTGCTCGTGAAACAATACCTAGAGGGGCTCGTAAGCACTACAAACCATATTGGAATAGTGAACTAGAGCAGCTGCACAACGACGTGGAAACATCTCGAAAGCAGGCAGAGACCAGTCCATGCCAAGAACACCACAATAACTACCAGCAAGCTAAGGCCAAATTTCAAAGGGCCAAGTTGCAGGCCAGGCGAAGAAGCTGGAAGGAGAAAACAGAGTCCTTGAACTTTGAAAGAGATACGAGGAAACTGTGGAAGCTGGTAAAGCAACTTAACGATGAAGGTACAGAGAGAAACTCAAGGATTGCTCTGTACAAAGATGGAAACATCCTCATGGGAAAACAGGCAGCTGATCACTTTGCAGACTCCTTTGCTAAAGACAACAACATCGAAGTTAGCCCAGAGAAGCAACAGGAGACTCGTGAGAAACAACACGCAGGACGAGATGGAACCATACCTGAAGTTATGGAGGCACCAATCACATTCAGAGAACTGGAGCTTGCAATATCCAAATTGAAAATGAGAAAGTCGCCAGGAGTTGATGGAGTGTCCAATGAAATGATTAAGAACTTGGGAACCGCAGCAAAAACAAAGCTGCTGCAGATCTTCAATATCTGTTGGAACTCAGGCAGAGTTCCACAGACCTGGAGGGAAGCAATCATGATACCACTCCTAAAACCAGGAAAAGACAGTTCCACTGCCTCCAGCTACAGACCAATCAGCCTTACATGCTGCCTCTGCACAACAATGGAACGTATCATCAACCTCAGGCTACAGTGGTACCTTGAAAGTGAAAACCTTCTTGTACCACAGCAGGCGGGCTTTAGGCAGTGTTATTCCACCGAAGATCAGGCAACTTACCTTTCCCAAGAGATTGAGGATGCGTTCCAAGATAAGAAACTGGTACTAGCAGCATGGATAGATCTAAGGAAAGTATTTGACAAGGTTTGGAAAGAAGGGCTTCTGAAGAAACTGAGAAATTGTAGAGTGAATGGTAAGATGTACAAATGGGTGAAAGCATACTTGCATAATAGAAGAGCCCGAGTACAACTAGATGACCTCAAGAGTAAGAAAATTCTACTGCGTCATGGCGTCCCTCAGGGAGGGGTTCTGTCCCCCACACTTTTCCTAGTCTACATCAACGACCTGGTTGCTGAACTACCACATGGAATGAAAGTGGCAATGTACGCTGATGACCTGGTAATATGGTGCACAGATGAGCATGCAACAGTGGCCACCAAACTGCTACAAAGAGCTATAGATGCCTTAACCTCATGGGCAAATAGATGGTGTGTCAGCATCAACACAGACAAGTGCAGCACTACGCTCTTCCTCTCTCCCAAACAAAAAGCTGGTGTCATCAAGATAAACGAAGAGCTCTTGAGAGAAGATAAACAACCCACCTATCTCGGAGTTACATTCGATGGTAGGCTGACATGGAAGCAGCACATCAACAAGGCAGCAACAAAGGCCAGGAGGAAGCTAGCCATCCTGAGAAAACTAAGTGGAACCACATGGGGAGCCAGCGGGAAAATACTTAGTAAAGTTTACCAGCAGGGCATACGACCACACCTGGAATATGGGTCAGCTGCGTGGTGTCCAGCATCAAACACCACATTACAAGAGCTAGATAAGGTGCAAAACCAGGCGCTTAGGGTCATCACGGGGGCAATGAAATCAACGCCTATAGTGGAGATGGAGAAAATGGGGAGGATACAAGCACTGAGAGAACGCAGAGACACGAAAGTGCTAACACAGGCAGAAAAGTTCCTCTGTATGCCGAGCCATCCAATGAAGGACAGATTCCAAAACCTAGCAATGGGGCGACTGAAAAGAAGCAGCTTTATCCACCAGGCCAAACGATTTCGTAGACAAACCTCAGACCTGCCTGAAGTTAACAGCCCCCTAAAGTCTGTGCCAGAACAAACCCCTTGGAGAGAGGAGCATGGACTACCAGTACACATCCACACAAAAGTGAAAGGAATATTCGACAGGGATGAACAGAACAGCGTGCAACGTAGGACAGTCACTCTCAGTTTCCTGGATGATGAATACCCACAGGACCTCTGGGTCCGAGTATACACGGATGGGTCAGCACAGAATGCAGTAAAGAATGGAGGAGCAGGAGTGTACATAGAATACCCAAACAACACTAGGGATACGGTCAGAGTACCAACGGGGAAATTCTGTAACAACTATGATGCAGAAGTCCAGGCAATCAAGGTGGCAACTGAGAAACTACTGAACACCAATCTCGGTCCACAGCCTGTAGTATTCCTGACAGATGCAAGATCAGCACTCCAAGCACTTCAGTCCAGAAAATTGCCAGTTATACAGGCCCTACTTTCTGAACTGTGCAACCAGCGCAGGGTCGCCATGCAGTGGATACCGTCTCATTGTGGAATACCAGGAAACGAGAGAGCAGACGGACTGGCTAAAGAAGGTGCTGCAGACGAACAACCGGATGTACCAGTTACGTACCATCAGAAGAAAAAGATGATCAAATCTATCAGAAAGCCACCAACATCAACGCAGGATGACTACCAAGCTATGAACAGATCAGAACAAATAGTCATTCTGCGCCTCAGAACAGGACACAACCGCCTCCGCAGCCACATGTATACAAAATTCAAGATTGGCAATTCAGCCATGTGTACATGTGGACAGGCACCCCAGACAGCGGAGCACGTACTGCAAGATTGACCCGAATATGATATATTGAGGCAAACCCACTGGCCCAGAGAAACAACACTGGAAGCAAAACTATATGGACCTCTGTATGAACTACAAAAGACAGTGAAGTTTATACAAGAAACAACATTGCAGATATAGACAATATATTTCAAGCGAACGAAAGAAGAAGAAGAAGGTAGTGGTGGGAGATCTCTAGCAGACGGTGATGTCAGTCGTGGGCAGACATTTTCTAAAGGATGATGACATTAGCGGTGGTCAGAAATGAGAATTTTTCTTTTACCTTCTGCAAAATGAGGTTGGTAGACAATAACAAGTTTAAAATCGTCGGAGGGTTTAGAACGCTGTAGTTTGTGACAAAAGCAAATAACGTCTGGGAAGGATATTAACAATTATAACAATAATAAACCGTTCCGTTATGTGTCCGTGATTAATCTTGAGTTAAGCACTCGCAAGTTTAATTGTCTTCCCAGGTAGGGCAGTGTGACACCAGTGACATCGTTAACCACTATATAGGAAGAACTGACACCGAAGAAGAGAGTGAGAGAATGAGGAACGAACTTCACAGCGAGTGCATCAGAGCAGCTTGAATGAGTGAAGAGCAATGTACATGCCCACTGAAGACATTAAATCGAAACGTTCTGCTTTGAAACGTTAGTAAATGCTCGAGGAGGTGAGCACAAAAGGAAGAAAATGACTAGGCTGGATCGGCTGCATTAAATAAAGAAAATTAAATAAAGGGCCACTGACAATAAAGATGGCTTCCAAGTTAGTCAATACCCTTTAGCTCCCCAAGGAGCATAGGCCTTCAACAAACACATGCCAAGTCTTCCTGTCCTGTGCCATCCGCTCAAGTTCTCTCCATGTTTTCCTCATCATTTTTACCTCTGTTTCCAGTTCTCTTCTCCATGTGTTTTTTGGTCTACCTCTGCCTCTCTTTCCCTGTGGATTCCAGAACAAGGACTGCCTTGTAATGCTATCAACAGGTCTCCTCAAAGTGTGTCCTATCCATCGCCTTCTTCTCAGCTCTTGTTCCACTGCTTCTCAGCTCTTGTTCCACTGGCACTTGTCTGGTTCTTGTCATCAATTCCACATTTGTGACTTTGTCATACCATTTCAGTCCTTCTATTCTACGCAAGCACCCGTTTATAAAAGTCTGTAGCTTTTTGGTTGTTGTTTTTATTGTTCTCCATGTCTCAGAGCCATACAACAGGACTGACTTGACATTTGTGTTGAAGATTTTTATTTTCATGTTGGACTTGATTTCTCTTGTTCTCCATATGTTTCCCAATGCAATAAAAGCTCCTCTTGCTTTTTGTATTCTTATTTTGATATCACTGTCTGTCCCTCCAACTTTGTCTATATTACTTCCAAGATATGTGCACGATTCTACATCTTTTAGTGGTGTTTCTCCAAGTTCAACCTTGTTATGATTTCTTGCATTTATTCTCATAATCTTTGTATTTTCCCTGTGTATTTTCAGGCCCACTTGTTGTGACCTCTCATCGAGAATTTTCATTTTCTCTTGCATCTGATTATGGTTATGGGACAGAAGAGCCAAGTCATCTGCAAAATCCAGATCATCAAGCTGTTGAGTCAGATTCCACTGGATTCCATTTCTGTTGTGTGGTGTCGATGTTTTCATAACCCAATCTATTGCTAGTAAGAAAAGAAATGGAGACAAGAGGCATCCCTGTATCACTCCCGTTCTAATCCTAAACGGTTCTTTAAAGTTGTCCTTCATGAAGAACTCTGCATGTCATGTCTTCATATGTCTTCTTTATTCGTGGACTATGAAAATGCATTTGACAGTGTAGACAGAGAATCGCTTTGGAAATTGATGAGGCATTATGGAGTTGCCATGAAGATCATTAACTTTCAAGATAGAAAACATAAAACAAAAAACTAAAATAGAAAATGTAAGGTATTTGAAATAACAGAAATACAATATTTAATTACATAAAAAATTAAACGAATGAGAGAAAAATTATGAGAACAAAAGAAGATGGAGAATAAAAGAAAACAAAAGTGAATGATTTATTCCTTCTTCAATTATTAGCATTGTTGCCTCGTTATGGCGAGGCGCGTCCCGTTCAGTCAAGACACAAGGTCCTTCAGGTATATTAGGGCGCAACCCCATTTATAAAAGATCTAGTGGTCTAGTACTGGTTTTGGTTTTAAAGACCATCTTTACTGCATACGGACAACTCCATCAGTGCTCCGATCTCCTCCCTTAAATCACATAAGGAGGATCCCAGCACAGTGCACGAACTCCGTAGCACTGGCAAGGATCCCAATGAGTGTATATAGGAATCACACATTCTTTAAATATAGTATTTCTGTGGTGAGTGGGTTTTCTAATTTTTAAATTTTGCCACGGCAGCGGCCGCACGGCCTACTCTTTACGATTTCTAACTGCCGAGGAATTTTTAACGTGTGCAACGTGCACACGGGACCTCCTATTTTTTCGCGCTTATCCGAAAAGGCTGGGCATCCGATCTCACTGCCCAGGAGATCAGGGAGAAAGAAGTATGACATCATTAGGACAACTGGTTCTGAAAAAAATTTCCATCAATTTTATTTCTGGTACTGGAAGCGAACTCGGCACCTTTAGAATTAGAGGGGGCGCCATACCACGTAGCCACTCCGACCCCCTAAATATAATTTTGTACAAAGAGAACAAGTCAGTGAGCATAAAACAGAACGAAATAGAAAGAAAGAATGAAAAATACATAGCAGGCATGGAAAAAGATAGGTGGGTCGAGCACTACTCTGAGCTTTACGCTAGAGAAAATACCGTCACACCTGCAACCCTTGGCGCTGTCAACTATGGAAGAGCTGAACGCTGAACCAACACTGGAAGAGCTCAGCAATGCCATTGATAGCTTGGCCTCTGGCAAAGCACCAGGAAGCGAGGGGATTAATCTCAATTTAATCAAATTCTGTAAGAGCACACTAACACACCCCCTACATATGATGTGCTGTGCCAGTGGCTGGGAAGAGGCAACTATCCCTCAGACATGCCAGATGCCAAAATTGTAACACTATATAAAAAAAAAAAGGATACATAAATGATTGCAATAAGTACAGAGGCATCTCTCTTAGTATTGTTGGTGAGGCTTTCGCCAGAGACTTCGTAATGCAACTACACAAGTTAGCTGAGCGCATATATTCAGAGTCGCAGTGTGGATTCCGAGCAGGTAGATCAACAATAGACATGATTTATTCTCTCTACCAGCTTCAGAACAAATCAAGAGATCAGAAAAAGCATTTATATATCGCCTTTATAGACCTCTGGCCTGGTTAGCATGGATGGACTCTTCAAAATCCTTCTGAAATACGTTGCCCCACTAAATTGCTGGAAATGATAAAGTCATTCCATGAAGACATGAAGGGAACAGCCCAGTATGCTGGAAGCACATCACACCCTTTTGACATACGCAGTGGCGTTAAAGAAGGGCTGCGTCCTGGCTTAGACCTTCTTCGGGATCTTCTTTGCCTTGTTCTTGAAACATGCATTCGGAGATGCAACTGAAGGAATATGCCCTTATATAACCGACTATGTTGAACGGGACGCGCCTCGCCAAAACGAGGCAAAACTTTAAATAAAATTTAAAAAAGTTAGATGGCCGACTGTTTAACCTCGTAAGGCTGAAGGCAAACATAAAAATGAGAAGGGTCACTATAAGAACTTGTTATTCGCTAATGATGCTGCGATCGTCACTCAAAGTCAACAAGAGCTTCGGAGCTTGATGTATCACTTCACCCAAGCAAGCAATAACTTTGGCCTCACAAAAAATCTAAAGAAAACAAATGTGCTGGGGTCAGGATGTGGATGTTGCACCATGGCACCATTTATCACTATTAATAACTATGAGCTGGCAGTGGTGCACCACTTCACATACCTGGGGTCTACCATCAACGACAAACTCTCGACACAGAAATTGACAGCCGCACTGGCAAAGCCGCAGCCACCTTTGCCCGCCTCACACCGCGTGTTTGGGGAAACTCCAAACTCACAACGAAGACCAAAGCTGCGGTATATAACGCCTGCTTCACCAGCACACTTCTATATGGCAGCGAGACATGGACTACCTATGCTAAGCAAGACAGAAGGCTCAATACTTTTCATCTATGGTGTCTACGCCACATCCTCGGTATTTCGTGGAAAGACAAAGTGACAAATGTCGAGATGATGTCCTGTGTTGGCCTCCAAAGCATGTATGCACTGCTTAGACAGCGCAGACTACGCTGGCTTGGGCATATCCGCCGCATGGAAGATGGTAGCATCCCGAAATATATCGTCTACGGACAAGTGGCAGATGGCAAAAGAACAATTGGGCGACCACAACTGAGGTTTAAAGATGTGTGCAAGAGAGACATGAGAGCACTGGACATAAATACAGCACCCTGGGAGTATAAGCTGTCGATCGCACCAAGTGGCGATGCTCTCTAAGGCGCCACCTCAGACTGGGCGAAAACAAGCTCTCACGGCAAGCAGAAGAGAGGAGAAAACGTCGAAAGGAACACCAGGGGAAAAAAAGTAGCTGAGGGTTGTCAGCTCAGGGGCGCAATCCCATAGTCAGTTATTACTGAAGCGGCGATTATAACTGCTTAGATTGAAATTCTATTCCGGAAATAAATTCCGCTATTTTCAGGAATTGACGTCACGACGAGAGCAACACTATGAAAGGGGTCATTTGCTCCGGGAACTGGGCTGCCACAAAACAGGTGAACGTGTCTTTGTCCGTGGCATGCTTGTAACCAACCTGACTAAAAATTGTCCTGTACAGTAAAGGAAATTGATATACAAGGTACTCCTGACATCATCACTTCTATTTTCGCTCCTTACTGGAGAATGGGCAACCGCTGCAGCTGGCCGTCTTGCAAAGCATCCATCTGTTCTTGCAGCTGTGGTTCTGTAGCAATGTGTTTGACGTACATGCCGAGGTTTCCAGCCGCAGGCACACCATGGCATTAGTCACCTCGTACAACATACCTCAGTGAACAGTAGGCATATTCTTTCTGTCTCCTCCGATACCCCCGGGAACAATTATCTCCTTTTGCGCCCCTTAAGGAGCATGGAGCCACCACTTCCGCGTGTGCCATTACAGGAAGCCTGCAGCAAGCAGTCACACGCCCTTGTAGCCGTGGTTTCTATGGCAATTTGCTTTACACATGAATGGAAGTGCTGACTGTTTTATTAATCGGCTGCGTTACTTTGACCTTCTTCCATTCAGTTATCTCGCGATAACTTAACTACATCTATTACTATTACCAATCCTGAGAACGAACATTTCCACACATGTCTTATCTCTACCTATCTGTCTCTGTCTGTCTGTCTCTCTCTATCTCTGTCTCTCTCTCACACACACATACACACACGTCTTTTAACCTGCACTCTGCATTCTAAACAAAGCACCACTATAGTACCAGCATTCTTCCTAAGGAAAAAAAAAATGTTAAAAAAAATAAAAAAAACAAGCTATTTTCCGCGAGGTTAACACCAGCGCATGACTGCGCGCCAGGCAAGTCAAATTCGAAAACAAACAAAAAAATTGCGTGTTTATGCAACATTAAATCATTGCCACGCTACTCACAGAGCTGCACACAAGTAGGGCGATTGGGGGGGGGGGGGGGGGGGGGGAATTCACGAGTGGGGTGGTTCAATTTACAGCGTGAACCACAAATGATATGCCAAATGTCATTTGGGCTGACATTATTGAGACGATGCCGGAGGGATAGGAACTGTTAGGATTTCTACTCCACTCGGCGGACATGTGACATATTGTTAGTTCTGAGATAAAGTATTACAATTATGAGTGTGATAAATATGTTTTACTATTAAAGGCTGTCATAACGGCACAGTTTCCTCCCCTCTCTTTTCTTTTCCCACAAGGCGTGGGACGAAAATCATGGACAGAGTGGGAGACGGGGGACGTGGTGGCGTTTGAAATGTTTTGTTGTTCAGTGTATTGTTACTGAAGTTTGTTGCTGAATTCTGTTACTGAAGTTTTAAATGTACTGTTATTGAAGTTTAAATGTACTGTTATTGAAGTTTATTTGTACCGTTACTGAAGTTTATTTGTGCCGTTACTGAAGTTTTAAATGTGCTGTTACTGAAGTTTTCAATGTACCATTACTGAAGTTTTAAATGTACCGTTACTGAAGTTTTAAATGTGCCGTTACTGAAGTTTTAACTGTACTGTTATTGAAGTTTAAATGTACCGTTATTGAAGTTTAAATGTACCGTTACTGAAGTTTTAAATGTGCCGTTACTGAAGTTTTAAATGTACCGTTACTGACGTTTTAAATGTGCCGCTACTGAAGTTTTAAATGTGCTGTTACTGAAGTTTTCAATGTACCATTACTGAAGTTTTAAATGTACCGTTACTGAAGTTTTAAATGTGCCGTTATTGAAGCTACTCATCTCGAACAATGGCACATCAGAAAAATGGCACATCAGTTCCACTTGGAAGCAACCACTTCATTCCACTTCGACATGAGCACCTCTTGCTACCGAGAGAGTACCAAAGTCGATATTCCAGCCCACCACTAGGTCTAGTTTGTTCTGGCATACTTTAGTCAACATTGACAGAATCGATTTTTGCACCGGGGCCACTTCTTGTTCTTCGTCGAGTAAATTTTTTTGTTTAGGTTAGTGTCCTTGACACTTCTAGGAGTGATTGAAAAGTCATCTCCTGTTTTTAAATTGTTATTTCTTCACTCCTACCCAAAAAATTTATACGAAACAAACGTCAGAATAAAGATAGTTAACAGTCGTTTTATTCCGTAACATGCTGTGGCAAATTAACATTACAGCTCACTATGAAGAAATTAAACTTTTTAATCAAATGGCACTTGATGCTCATAGTTTTGACATTTCTTTCATATTATCATATTAATCCAATGGATTCAAGTGAGGATATAGCAATTCAAAAATAGAAACTGACTTTTCGATCACCTTACAGGCAGGGGCAGGGGGAGGGGGTGTTGGTGTTAAGTCAAGACAGCGAAAATGCCACCTAATTATGCCACTTTGGTCGAGACACAGAATGAAAGATGTATTACGGTAATTGTGTACAGTCTTTCCCCGAGTATTGAAGGGAGAAGAACATATGTAAGAGAATGGCCGTTTCTTGAAGGGCTGTGTAATCGGAATCGGGGTCGTGGAGTCGGAAGTTTCTTTTTTTTTTAAGTGGAGTCGGTTAAAAAAAAAATGTCCGGACTCCGATTCCGAATTTTATGCCATATGACTAGTAAACTGTCGGGATCAAACATAATTTACACATTTTACTCAATAAAGTCAATAGACCTCACTTTGAGCTCCAGAAGGGGTATTTAAAAATAAAATTTAAAAAAAAAGAAAAAACGAAACATTTTTTGGTTGACTCCATAACCCTGGTTTCCTGTAATGAACTGCATACTGTATTAATCTTTGTAGGGAAAACAGAATGGAAAGATAAAACATACAATAGTTATTCTTTCAGTTGTAAGTATCTTTTGAGAAGATAGGCGTAACAGTAAGTTTATCAGATTTCTTCTTCTGTATGTGTACGAGGTATCTATGTGAGTGAGCGTGTATTTGTGTATTTATGTGTTGGGGAAAGGACGACAGATATATCGCATTGCGAGAGATCGAAATAACTTATACGTTCGAACACCAGGTAGCGTCAGCTCCAGTCTACCCAGCTGCAAATGGGTACCTGATTCTGCTCTTAAGTTAGGGAAAGGCAAAGACAGCGAGGAAAGGTACAGGTCACCCCCACCTCATAAAGCTGAGACCTAGTTTATATGCGAAGTCTCTAACACATCACTCTCCTACGGAAGTACCTGCTGTGGGACTACCTTTACCGTTTACTTATTTATTTATAAGGAATGTCCGTTTGAGGCTTGCAACATCAACCTGCAAAACACGCTGATACGTAAACCACACAAGAAAGATCACATGAAGTAATCTAGTGCAAGCTTCCTGCAAAAGGATCAACTGCAATGATGATTGAATGTTACTTAATAATACTTATTCATGACCGCAAGGTCTTTAATAATTGCACATGCGCCCTAATATAACCGACTGACCCAGTGTCTAGGTTGAATGGGGCGCGCCTCACCAAATGGAGGGTGACATATTACTTAACGATCGAACATATAGGAGAAAGAAGATTAATAACAGGGTGTCATAAGTCGAAAAAACGTCCTGGGTAATAAAACAATTTAAGTCAGTTGAACAATTTTGTACAATCCATCACCATCATCATTTTCCTTTGCGGCCCTTATGGAGCATGGCTCCAATTCTACAGGTAGCATTTTTTGCAGCAAGCCAGCACCAAGCATTCATATACTCTTGTAACGGTGGTTTCTGTGGTAATATGTTGTGGTAAAGTGGGATGTTATAAATATTTATAGGGGACTTAGTGTACTGACTGAGATCAGCTGTGAAGGTATCTGTATCTATTAAGTGTGGTGTATTACAGATGACCTTACTTGCTACCACATTTATACCTCAGTCAGAATTATTCTGGAATATTGTGATGATTACGTTAAATGTCTAGGGTTATGAAAATGATGAAGTGTAAGTCACAACAACAACAGACAGATAAACAATTTAATTTATTCCACAACACTTTACAACACTGTGACCCTCACACACATATAACACTCTATAAGACTATCTTAAGTGAGTCAAGTGTTTAAGTTTCAAAATATATGTATTAATTCTTTCAATAATGGGTATCCTGATTCAACTACACAGTGAACCAGGAATCACAATCAAATGTAATTACAAGTAGTATGTACACAGTTTATATATATGAACTTTTTATTGACATATTGTATTATTATTATTCTATGTGTGTAATTTGTGCAGTAGTAATATGAGGTAATACTGGTTTTGTTCACGCTTGGTTGTTGTTTTTCATCATGACTTCAAGTGTTTGATTATAGTGGAAATAGTATTGGGAAAAGTTCACAGTTCCTGTCATTTGAACCAATTAATTGTCCCTCTGTGTTTAATAAAATGTCAATTTTTGAGGGGGCACATAATGTTGAGCTACTCTGGCCACAGAAGCTTATCTTTCGTGAGGGCGGCAGGAAAAGACTCCTCTGCTCGATTGCTTCACTGTGTTCTGGAGACACCTCACTGGTCGCTATCTGGACCAAGGAGTATGCTGTCAGCCTCTGGATTCAGCAAAACTCAGACCAGGTGCTGCTTCAATAACTAGGACCACAGTCCCTGAAACAAGAAGGTTGTACCTCCTACTTCAGATCTAATTTATAATCTATTTCCACACTGAACACAATACAGAACAAACACTGAGTTCAGAGCGGTAGGCCAACTGCTAGCTTCATCTGAAACAATTTACACCAGTATACTCCTCCCTAATGGTTACTACGCCTCTGCAATTCCAGCATTATTTCCTTCTAGTCAATAAGATAGGTGTCAGTGTACTATTTGGCAATTCCATGCAGTTTTCTTTTCTCCGACACGTTCTGTTCAGGTTGGAGCACTATCTAGGCCTTGCCTCATGTTCGCTACTGAACCACGCACATATACAGACATAAATTATCAATTTACATTAAATTTTCATTAAAAAAGATATTGAATATGTCAAGCTTACCACAATTCATGGAAATAATACACAGATACGTTGACTGGCGATGAATATGGCACAAATTCCGATCTGCCTCTGTCCCAGACTTTTATTTAGAAAAATATGATCTGGATCTCAACGCACTGTTTCTTAGTAAGTTTATTTTAAAATGTGGCACTGAACTGACGCTCCTAATTGACTATATTGGCGGGTCTAACCAATCGGGCCATGTTTACACAGCTTTTCAAGAAAAGTACTCCTACTCACGTTTCCCTAACAACAAAAAATTAGTATTTGTAGTCCGACTAATCGTGTTTCGCCTTACATTTACTTCTATCCAATCAAATAGGATTTAGCTTGTTGGCCTATTTCCCGTAAAATGGTGGTTTCAAAACATGCCACTGTGCGATTATGATTTGGTGTTGTCTGACACCCTCACTATTTTCTTTTGGCTATAATTTGTTAATTCCTAGACTATTTGCGTAACACTTAACATATTCTTTGTCAGCAAGTCCTAAGGAACCCAAATATATAAGTTTAATGGGGCTAAGGGGCTGCGTTCAAAATATGCATTTTCTTCTACCTCCCGTTCACTTCGATACGATGTGGTGTCTGGGTACTGTCAGGCTTTCAGAAATAAAACAGTATAATGTCATGTTTCCTAATAAGCGTTTTTCAGGTTTTTAAACCTAACTCTCGTAGTTGTAGTGTTTTTTATCACGGTCTATTTGAGAAAAAAAGTTAGTGCTTCTGGCCTTTCGCGCGGGGAGGGTGGCATTAATTGTATATCGCGAGACGCGTGTTAGTGTTGCATGCGTTCCTGCTTTCAGCCCTCACTCTCTCTATCCTAATTCCATCGGGCTTTTACACTAGTTTATAATATATGTATAAAGCACCAAAAAAAAAAAAAAAAAAAAAAATGCCTCCAACCAATATGCAAGTTTGTTTTCCTCAGTAAAATAAAATTTCGTTGTTCAACACTAATGTAAACTGTGTCCTACTCCGTGCTTCGTAAACATGAATATCACCAAGAATATCAACATCCAAGCTTCCGATTTTCACCAACAGACGCGTCCATCTTATCTTTCCAATTAGGCAGCCAGGTTGATAACGAAAGTCTATGAAAGAGAACGAAACAACAAACAATACCTCACTACCTTTCAGCGCCCCACAGAGCACAGGTCCTCAACAAACACACGCCAAGCCCACCTGTCCTCTGCATTAAGTTCAGGATTTTCCCGTACCTTTTTAATCCTTTTCTATTGTGTCTCCAGTTCTCTTCTCCATTTGTTGTTTTTCCTCGCTATTTTTCTCCTACCCTAGTGATTCCAGAACAGGTACGGTCTTGAAGCGCTAACAACAGCTTTTCTTAATGTGTCCTTTCCAAACTTCTCATCTAACAATTTATCATCGTCTTTATTTTCCTTTTCGCTGCCTTTTGAGCATGGAGCACCACTGCAGCCTGCACAAATCACTGACATGCTCCTGCAGCAGTAGTTTCCGCAGCAATATTTTAATGATGAGGATGCCAGCCTCCGATGCACAACCTCACATTAGTCACCTTGTACGACATGCATGAGGGGGTGCAGTAGCACTATTCCCTCGTTGTCTCATAAGAAACCCCTGGACAGTATACGGGATAACAGAAAATACAGCTCGAGATTAAACAAGAGAGCGTGAAGACAGATAAGACATATCTTGGGGGGAACAACCAATCAGTACAGCCAAACAAAGCCTCAACAGGAACCCACGGGGGAAGACAACAGGCACACAAGCAGGACATAAACAGATCGGTAAGTAAGCGGGTGAGTCTCGAACTTTTCTCCGTTTGTGCCATACAGAACCCGTTCTCTCGCTCTATCTGAGTGTGTGTCTGTGTGCGTATATGTGTGTGTTTAGAACAACTGAACATTGCTCCATAGGGGTGAAAAGGAAATGGATTAATATATCAACACCCTTCTCCCTCTACCCCACGGGACAACCTAAATTCACTAGGCATGAAGTATACCAGCGTTGCCACTCCTAGGTGGATTCAATTAGATCTAGGTTTTTTTTTTTTTTTTGGTCCCGTCTAGGTGTCATTTTCTTTCATGACTTGAAGAACGCCACCTAGATTTCGCCCAAAATCGCCCGTCGCCGATTTCTGTTTTTTTATTCTTCAAAATTCAGAGTGGTAACGCTGAAGTAGCCCACTTTCAGCGCTACTCCAAAGACAGACCGCAGCTCTGATTACACAATCTAATGTATGCGGACCTCACACAACACAAAGGCAATACGCCATACTTACATCACTCAACCTGTCTCGCGATATAGAGCGTGGTGGTTCCAGCGGACCATTGTTGTGGTGGTGGTTATGGTTATGATGATGATTGTGGCCCTGGTTATCGCTGCTGTTGTCGTTATTGATGCTGCTGATGCGGCTTCTACTGCTGCTGCCAATGACCTCAGAGTTGCTGTTGCAGATGTCATTGTTGTTATTGCTGACGGCACTAACTGTGTTGCTGTCGCTGGCATTTCCGCCCGTATCAACACAGTTGCTGACGCTGTGGCTAAGGGAAGCGTTCTGGAAAAACAGAAAGAACAGACCCGTTCACGTTATTAATGAATAAATGAGCTGTTGTCTAGACAGTGGACAGAGATCAAATAATAATGTCTATGATTTCTTGTCAGTAAAATGACGTGAGAGCGAGAAAGGGCAGAGACAAGAGAATAAGTAAGGTCTAACATTACTTGTCAGTAAAATGACGTAAGAGAGCGAGAAAAGGCAGAGACAAGAGAATAAGGTCTAACATTACTTGTCAGTAAAATAAGACGGTGAACAATACATAAAACAGATAAGTGATACGCTTGTCCGTAAAAGGAAGAAGAGAACGAGAGAGGGGGGAGAGAGAGAAAGAAAAGTGAACAATGTTTAAGATTTGTCAGTAAAACGAAGTAATAGAACGAGAGAGGAGAGAGAGATAAGTGAACAATGTTTAAGATTTCTTGTCAGTAAAACGAAATGAGAGAGGAGAGAGAGATAAGTGAACAATGTTTAAGATTTCTTGACAGTAAAACTAAATGAGAGAGGAGAGAGATAAGTGAACAATGTTTAAGATTTCTTGACAGTAAAACGAAATGAGAGAGGAGAGAGATAAGTGAACAATGTTTAAGATTTCTTGTCATTTGAGAGAGGAGAGAGAGATAAGTGAACAATGTTTAAAACAGTAAAACTAAATGAGAGAGGAGAGAGATAAGTGAACAATGTTTAAGATTTCTTGACAGTAAAACGAAATGAGAGAGGAGAGAGATAAGTGAACAATGTTTAACGTTTCTTGTAAATAAAATGAAAGGGGTACCAATAGAGGAAAGAGGTTAAGTTAATTTTAGGTTTACCATTTCTTGTCAGTAAAATGAAATGAGAGAATGAGACTGGATAGAGATTTCTTGTCAGTAAAATGAGAGTAAGAGAACAAGAGAGGAAAGATGTATGTCAATAAGGTCTAACATTGTTTGTCAGTAAAATGAGAGTGGGGACCAGACGGGAAAGAGATAAGTGAATTAGGTCTAAGATTCATTGTCAGTGAAACGAAGTTGAGGAACTAGAGATATAGCGAATGTCTGTCTGACAAATGTCTCTTCGCGCAAAACCGAACGAAAGTGAGACACAGAGATTGACAAGAGAATGCCAAATTCGGAATGATTCTGACTGAGACACTGTATGAGGGTCAGATGAAACACATCGTGAGGGTCCCCATATGAGGGTGTGACAGAGATAGCGTGTGAGGATCTGATAGAGACACCGTATGAGGATCTGATAGAGACACCGTAGATGATGTGATAGAGACATCGTGTGAGGATCTGACAGAGACACTGTGTGAGGATCTGATAGAGACATCGTGTGAGGATCTGATAGAGACATCGTGTGAGGATCTGATAGAGACGTCGTGTGAGGGACCTGATAGAGACATCGTGTGAGGATCTGATAGAGAACAGAGTAGTGTATTATAGATAACCTTACTTGCTACCACATATCTATATATCTCAGTCAGAATTATTCTGGAATAGTGTGATGACTACGTTATGTGTCTAGGGTCTGTGTATGATGAAGTGTAAGTCACAACAACAGACAGATAAACAATTTAATTTAATCCACTACTCTTAACAACACTGTGACACTCACATACATATAACACTCTATGAATATCTTAAAGAAGTCACTCGTAACTTTTCAAATAACAATATGTATTCATTACTGGCATGAATGAATATGTGTCCTGATTCAACTACAAGGGAACCAGGAATCACAATCAATTTAAATTACAAGTTATGTACAGAATGTATTTAATATGAATATTGTAGTGACATATATTATTACAAATATTCTATGTGTGTCAGTTGTGAAGTAGTAAAATGGGGTAATACTGGTTTTGTTTTGTTCAAGCTCTGTTGGTATTTGTCATCATGACTTCAATAGTTTGTCTTTTGGGACTAGTATTGGAGATGTTCTCAGTTCCTGATATTACGACAATTAAATTCCCCTCTAAATGTTATTTTTATAAAGTCATTTCAAGATGAGGGGACATAATGTTGAGCTCAGCTGGCCAAGTTAGCTTATCTGGCGTGATGGCGGCAGGAAAGGACTCCTCTGCTCGAATTCTCCTCTGGGCTCTGGAGACACCTCACTGATAGCTAAAAGGACCAAGGAGTATGCTGTCCGACACTGGATTCAGCAAAGCTCTGACCAGGTGCTGCTCAGTACCATCAAGACCACTGTCCCTGAAATCAAGAAGGATGTACCTTCTACTTCATAACTAACTTATACTCTCTTTTACACTGATCACAATACAGCACAAACATTGAGTTCAGAGCGTTAGGCCAACTGTCAGCTTCATTCTGAAGTACTTTATACCAGCATTAACCTCCTTAATGGTTACTACGCCTCTGCAATTCCAGCATTATTTCTTTCTAGTCAATCATCTAGGTGTCAGTGTACTGTTTGGCCATTCCATGCCGTTTTACTTTCCTTCGACACCCTCTGTTCAGGCTGGAGCATTATAGGCTTTATCTCTTGTTTGCCACTGAACTACACATATATATACAGGCATAAATTAACAATTTACATTCAATTTTCATTAAAGATACTGAATGGTTCAAGCTTACCACAATTTCATGGAAATAAACACAGATACGTTGATTAGCAATGAATTCTGGCACAATTACTGGCACAAATTTCCATCTGCTTATGTTCCAGGCTTTTATTTTAGCAAAATTGTGAGCTGGCTTCAACGCACTGATGCTTTATCAAGCTTATTTAAACATGTGGTTGATTCGAACTAACCCATCTCCCAAGTGTGCTATATCAGTCGAGACTGGCCAATGAGGCCACGGTTCGACAAGTGTTGAAAAAAATGTTAACCTTTCCCCGTTTCCCTCAACAACGAAAAGATAGTATTTATAGTCCGACGTCAATCGTGGTTAGGCTGTTCATTGTGTTGCGCTCCAATCATTGGTTGGGAGTTTTACATGGTTAGGCTATGTTATGTAATCGGTAAGGTTTTTTTTCAAACACGTTAGTATAAAAAAAATTTGATATGAGCAGAAATTGATTCCATGCTTGTCAGGGCATCCTCATCACTTAAGTTTTATTTTGGGTTTATAATGTTTAATTAATTCCTGGA
>JAMPIV010002166.1:0-35209 GCA_024509875.1 Oreohelix idahoensis
AAGTTTTTCTAATTCTTCTTTTTTCCCCTCCTCTTTTTTTTGTTTCTTCTCAGAGCTACTGCGACTCTATCCCACACTAAAAAACTTTTTCTTCTTCCCTGTGTTATCAAATGTTCCACTCCAGTTCTTTCCCCCAAAACCTGTACGGGCTCATACTGCTTGTCCAATTTTTGTTACTACCCTCAATTTTGCACATGCACCTGGGAAGTTCAGTCACACTTTACCGTCCGCTTGCCATCTTGTCACCAAACTCACAATCGATACCTTTAGCTCCCCAAGGAGCACAGGTCTTCAACAAAAGAATGCCAAGTCCTCATGTCACGTGCCATCCGCTCAAGTTCTTTCCATGTTTTTCTCTTCTGTCTCAAAGTCTCTTCTCCATGTAATTTTTGTCTACCTCTGCATCTTTTACCCGGTGGGTTCCAGAACAAGGACTGCTTTGTAATGCTATCCACATTGAGTTTCCTCATTGTGTGTCCTATCCATTACCATCATTTTCTTCTCATCTCTTGTTCCACTGGCTCTTGTCTGGCTCTTGTCATCAGTTTTCCCTATTAGTGACCTTGTCATACCATTTTAATCCTTCTATTCTACTCGATTATACAAAATAACTAAATTCATCAGCGGAAAACGAGGTGCAAACAATATTACACTAGTAAGAGATAAGCAATGAAATCTCATCACGACAGCAGAGGGACAGGAAACAAGATGGGCAGAGCATTTCAGAGAAACTCTGAACAAGGAACCCCCAGAGACACAATTGAATGTTCCCGAGGCTGAAAATGATCTAGATGTTAATACAGACATTCCACGAAAAGAAGAAATCATCACAGCAATCAAAGGGTTAAAGAATGTAAAAGCTTCTCGCCATGACAGCTTAAATGCAGAGCTATTTAAGACAGACCTTGGGCTAGCAGCAGAACTATTAGAACCACTATTTGCACAAGTCTGGAAAACAGGGACAACACCAACGGAGTGGAACAAAGGAATAATTGTCAAATTGCCCAAGAAGGGAGATCTTGCAGACTGCAATAACTGGAGAGGAATCACCCTTCTCTCAGTTTCCAGCAAAATATACACAGAGAATTTCAAAAGCAATAGACCACAAACTGAGGAAAGAACAAGCAGGATTTAGAAAGAACAGAAGATGTGTAGATCATATATTTACCCTCAGGAACATTATAGAGCAGTGCTCAGAATGGCAAAGACAGCTGTACATTAATTTCGTTGATTTCGAAAAGGCTTTTGACAGTATACATAGGGACAGTTTATGGAAAATACTGAGGGCTTATGGAATTCCAAGCTGCATAGTGTCAATCAAAAAAAGCCTCTATGCCAACTTTACGTGCAGCGTTGGGCAGAGCAACCTAACCTTTGAGGTGAAGACAGGAGTACGACAGGGATGCCCCTTATCAACCACTCTATTTTTAACAGTCATAGACTGGGTGATGCGCCAGACAACAGAGGGCAGTCCAAGAGGAATAAGATGGACTACATTTTCTACTTTGGAAGATCTGGAATATGCAGATGACATTGCACTACTAGCACATTCACATCAACACATCCAGGAAAAAACGGATAGACTTAATAAGTATAGCCAGCAGGTGGGCTTGAACATCAATTTAAAGAAGTCAGAGGTCATGACGCTAAATGTGAGCAACCCTGAGCCCATATCAGTAAGGAATCAGCAACTGGAACAGACAGATGCCTTCACATATCTAGGATGCATAGTAACACCAGACGGCGGGGCAAGTAACGACATCAACAACAGAATGAACAAAGCAAGAACAGCCTTTTTTAGCCTAAACAACATCTGGAAGTCCTCTCAATACAGCACAAGCACAACATTAAGATTATACCAGAGTTGCGTGCCTTCTGTGCTTCTCTATGGTGTGGAATGCTGGAGAGTCACAGAGAAGGAAATGTCAAAATTGTCCTCTTTTCACACAACATGCCTAAGAAAAATTCACCGAATCTTTTGGCCGAATACCATCACCAACCAAGATCTGCTTACTCGAAGCAAGCAAGAGGACATGCACACCATCATAGCTGGCAGACGCTGGAGCTGGGTTGGCCATGTCCTCAGAAGAGACCCCGATGCCATCACAAGAACAGCTATGCTATGGACCCCTGAAGGAAAACGAAAGAGAGGCCGACCAAAAAAACAACTTGGCGGAGGACTGTGGAGGCTGAGATGCAAAGAATGAACCAGAGTTGGGGGCACTGTACGAAGGATGGCCGCCGACCGAGCAAAGTGGAATCAATTTGTTGTTGCCCTACAAGACGCCACAAGGCGTGATGGCCACTGACTGCTTTGACGGTCGGCGGATCAAAGAAGAAGAAGATTCTACTCGAGCACCAATTTATGAATTTCTGTAGTTTTTTTTTTAGTTGTATACAAGATATATTTTGCCAGGATCTACGATAGTGTGTGATTACTGCTCACACTATGTTTCAAGTTTTCTTACAAGGAATAAAAAAGATATACACGCTCTTAGCTAAGGACGCAGAGACACAGCAATCAGCAGTAAGTTTGTAATTTGTAGTTTTTTTTCTTTTAATGCTTGTCGCATCGTTTTATTTTTTTAAAAAGCTAGAAATAGGGTTAGGATTAAAGTTATCATTAGTGACAATTTTTTAATCACTCAAAGCAACATGGATGACTTATTGCGAGTTGGTCGACAAGATGACATGCAGACAATAACGTGTGATTTACCCACCTAGCTTTTCTATAATCATCTCCACATCTTTAACACAACCAAACATGTTCAGTAAAATGCTTTCAAAGTTCTTGTTATTAGAAAAGAATTTTGCAATCGTACAGTTTTCTTATTTTTGTTATTCTGAAAGTTGCCTTAACTTAGATCACAATTTGATGAAGTTTATAATCACATTAACAATTTTATCCATGATAGCTATAGTTGTGCCTGAATTTCGGAATTTAAAAAAATCACAGTAGATAAAAAGAATAAATATGCATGCTTGACAAGTAAATTTTCAACTTTAGATAATCATTTCTGCCGTTAAAAACTGTAAGGGACACATAAATTATAATTAACTGTAAGTAGAACCACAGAATAATGGGCAAATGCCACCAAATCACCCAATTCATGATTTGTTTTTTTTTAAAAGTAGCCCAACTTGCAATTCATAATTACCCAGTCAATTTTTTTTTTTTTCAATACCATCTTTAAAAAGTCAACACAGTGTAAGGATTATAGTTAGCATTAGTGTTAGCAGTTGCTGTTTCTGAGACATGTTGCACTTATTGTTTTACATAAAGACAAGAAATGACTGGAATTAGGCGGTTGGATAGTGTTTTATCATGCAGACCCAAGTGGGACAGTCCCAACTGAGATGGTTTGACCATGTCTGCAGAATGGGAGAAGATCGGCTACCACGACAAGCATGGGAAACAAAGAGCCAGGGATCCAGACCTCCAGGACGACCCAGAGTCCGCTGGGAGGACAACATTAGACAATCTCTGTAGGACCGAGGACTAGAATGGAACCAGGCCAGGAGGAAGACAGCCGATAGAATAGTCTGGCGCTCTCTCTTCCAAACCTCTACACCTCACGGTAGAAGGGGAACGACTAAGTAGTAAGTAAGTAGTATATATATATATATATATATATATATATATATATATATATATATATATATATATATATATATATATATATATATATATATATATATATATATAATTCTACGACCAGCCTTACTTCATTATTTTTACTAAGTATTAAAGTTCTGTTTTACCATTTGTCATACATCATAATAATTGCATTACCCTAGACACTTGCCACACACACCCTCACAGTTTCTTTACTCAGGTGAGATCTCAAGAGGTGACAGTTAGGGACCCAGAAACTTTCAACATCATCATCCTTTACTCTGGGAACTTGCATAGCCTGACCTCACCTTGATTGTCTATACAACCTTACTCTGTTCAGAGAAGGGGGTATTGCTCATAAGACCAGTCCCTTACCTGGCACTATTCTAGTGTCATCTGACACATCTAATTGTCCAAGGGAACCTATATTCTAAACTCTAAAACCTCTTACCACAGAAGATCATATATTTACCCTCAGGAACATTATAGACCAGTGCTCAGAATGGCAAAAACAGCTGTACATTAATTTCGTTGATTTTGAAAAGGCTTTTGACAGTATACGTAGGGACAGTTTATGGAAAATACTAAGGGCTTATGGAATTCCAAGCTGCATAGTGTCAATCACAAAAAGCCTTTATGCCAACTTTACGTGCAGCATTAGGCAGAGCAACCTAACCTTTGAAGTGAAGACAGGAGTACGACAGGGATGCCCCTTATCAACCACTCTATTTTTAACAGTCATAGACTGGGTGATGTGCCATACAACAGAGGGCAATCCAATAGGAATAAGATGGACCACATTTTCTACATTGGAAGATCTGGAATATGCAGATGACATTGCACTGCTAGCACATTCCCATTAACACATCCAGGAAAAAACGGATAGACTTAAAAAGTATAGCCAGCAGGTGGGCTTGAACATCAACTCAAAGAAGACATAGGTCATGACGCTCAATGTGAGCAACCCTGAGCCCATATCAGTAAGGAATCAGCAATTGGAACAGACAGATGCCTTCACATACCTAGGATGCATAGTAACACCAGACGGCGGAGCAAGCAAGGACATCAACAACAGAATGAACAAAGCAAGGACAGTCTTTTTTAGTCTAAACAACATCTTGAAGTCCCCTCAGTACAACACAAGCACAAAATTAGGATTATATCAGAGCTGTGTGCTTTCTGTGCTTCTCTATGGCGCGGAGAGCTGGAGAGTTACAGAGAAGGAAATGTCGAAATTGTCCTCTTTTCACACAACATGCCTAAGAAAAATTCACCGAATCTTTTGACCGAATACCATCACCAACCAAGATCTGCTTATTCGGAGCAAGCAAGAGGACATGCACACCATCATAGCTGGCAGACGCTATAGCTGGGTTGGCCATGTCCTCAGAAGAGATCCCGATGCCATCACAAGAACAGCTATGCTATGGGCCCCTGAAGGAAAACGAAAGAGAGGCCGATCAAAAACAACTTGGCGGAGGACTGTGGAGGCTGAGATGCAAAGAATGAACAAGAGTTGGGGCACTGTACGAAGGATGACCGCCGACCGAGCAAAGTGGAATCAATTTGTTGTTGCTCTACAAGACGCCACCAGGCGTAATGGATACTGACTGCTTTGACGGTCGGCGGCTAAGGATCAAAGAAGAAGAAGAAAGAATAACCGGACACAGTGAGATCAATGGAAACGTACGGTTACGAGTCATTCAACCACTGCGGATTTTAAAGTCTGTGTTGTTATTTATGTCTCAGAGCCATACAATGAGACTAAATGTGTGAGTTGAGAGATTGTTATATTTGTGTTGGACTCGATGTATTGTAATGTCCATACATGCCACTATGCAATATGAAAGCTCCTTTTGTTACATCATATATTAATGTGTGGTGGAGGTGGTGGGTAGGGAGTTATGGTCATGATTGAGCTCACAAGGGGCCTTGTCAAACACATCATCACAACTTTAGTTTAGGCAGCACTATGTGCCGGTCAAAAATACCTATACGATGTTGTTGTTGTTGTTGTTTTCGTCTACTATGTTGCTGTAATACCCTGTTCAACCTGAAAGTTGGTTATAATTGGGGTATATTGAGTGTTTGCTTTGTTCGGTGCTAGCCTGTTGTTAGTCCTGAAAAGGGCTGGTCCTAAAAAGGACCACTAGCTGACTATCTGGATACCTCTTCGTTGCTTGTCTGGTTATGGTGTCGTGGCGTGCTCATGGTATTCGTTTCCTGCCTTACGGGTTACAAACGGTTATATTGGGGGATAAATGGTGTTAACGTCTTCGCTGGTATCGCGTTCCTTGTCCTGGAGATGACTGGTCCTGAAAAGGACCACTAGCTGCCTGTTTGGTCCTTACTCGTTGTTGTCTGTTTCGATATGTGTTGTTCTATGGCTGCCTTTATATTAGGTAGGCCATCCCTCATGGCTGCTCTTGCTCTTTCTTGATTGCTTATTAGTTGCTGTACGATTTCGATTCTCATTTTGTCTTTAGTTTCTTTGTTTTGCTCTCTACTTTTGTAAGGATATCCTCAGCGATCCTTCTCTCTGTTTCAATTCTTTGGAGGATTTCTTCGTTCTCTGCCTTTAGTTCTGCGAGTTTGGCGATGTCGACTTCTATCTCGTGTTTGATGGATTTCATTTCCTGTAACATTGCCTGGGCGCTCTGTAAGGCTCCTATTGTTTCGTCTCTTAAGGCATCTGAGTCTTCGTTGTGTAGCTTGTTCGTCCCGACTTTGAGTTGTTGTTTTAGGTCTCGCACCTCTGTGGTTAGTTTTACCAACTGAGCTCTTGTGTGCTGTTCCTGTTTAACAGTGCCGCCTGAAGCCACTCGGTTTCTTGCTTCTCTGAAGGAGATGTTTTTTGTTACCGATTCCTTCAGTATGGTCTTTGTCTCATAGAAGATCGGACATCCACGGTATCTTGCTCCGTGGTTCCCAAGACAGTTTGCGCAGGTTCTGTTGGAGTTGCGCACTTTATAGTTGCTATCATCTTTCGCATGGGGACATTCATTGTAGGTGTGACTTCCCGCACAGTATCGACAAACTACCTCTCTCCTGCATGTTTTTTTAATGTGCGAGAATTGTTGGCAGTTTGAGCACTGCATAACAGGAGGAATGTACTCTTTTGTTTTTCGACATCTATTGTCTAGGTTGAGTTGCCGTGGTCTTGAAGACCCCTCGATAGTTACGATAATCAAGTTGGTGTCCTTCTTGTCCCATGTCTTCAGTCGTTCCACCTGTGTAATTTTTATGTTCTTGTTTTCTGTTTGCAGGCGGCTGTGGACTTCTTGTGTAGATCGATTTTTGTCGACCCCTCTTACAACTATCTTTTTGGTCTTCTTGAAGATTTCCACAGTAGCTTTAATCTGGTGGGGCAGCTGGACTTCTTTGTGGCCGGATTCAAGTTCGACCATCAGTTGGTTTGTCTGCTCCGTGTTGTTTAGAGCTATTATAACTCCGTTGTCGTGTCGTGAAACTTTAGAGATACTTCTCCTGCCCGTTATTGCCTCAAGGATACCGATCACTTTGTCGTCGGGTAAGGCCCTGAGCGAGGCCTCACTTCCTGACGTCTGGGTGATCTTAATTATCCTTTCCTGCAGTGCCACGTGGGAAACGGCATTCTTTTGCTTTTGAAGTTGGCTCATTCCGACATCTGTCTCAGTTTGAGCGTGCGGTCGGCGGGACTGAGTCACTGTTGGAGTCCGTTTGTTGTTGTTTGAAAGTGTGAAAATAGGTTTGTTGAATCTGTCTACTTGACATAACGCGAATGGATTCAATTTCTGAACAAAGTAGTAAAAAAGTCAACTTGAACTTCCAACCATGGGCATATCAACTAATGCCAAGAAGGTGTATAGTTCATTCAATTTATTTGACATCATACGGTTGACTAGACGAACATTTAATGTTGACGACGAATGGTTGACGTTCACTGGACAGCACACAACGTACGTTTTCATATTTTTAAATTACAGTTAATTCGTTCCTTAAGGTAATCTCTTAGGTAACGTCAGACTAGTTATACAGTGTTCATAACATGGCATCCAAGTAAAACAAATGAGGCAGTTATATAAGATATGTCAATCTTCCACTGTCCTATGACCTTGGCAATGACGGAGAACCTTGTCAGGTCTGTTATATCATATAATGTTCCGATACTACGTATCTCCTTTTAGTACTGGCCTCTTATTTTCAATCAATGAAGAATAACAATAATATACTTTTCTACCCACGACCTTCGTGGCATCATAGCTTTGATATAGCAAAATACTTGAGTCACCTCTGCTTTGCGGGGTACGTATTCGTAACGGCCGAATACTGATTTATATCATAAACATATATATCAAGCCAATCCTGGATGATCCTAACGTCGGAATCTGTCGGCTTTAAAATTCATATAATAAGTTTCAAGTAGGACTCCATTTTGAACCAATACGTCATTGGTACAACTAGACGTCTACATGAGAACGAAGATACATTGTTATTTAAAATCATACTTGCTTCTCTTTCCAAGAAATATCACTAGAATACTGTTGACCCGAGTCCTCGTTTTCTTAACAGACGGACGGTCATACACAATAAAAATATACCCGCAACACGGGTTCGAACGCCATGAATCAATGGACTGATTCTTGGGCACTACACTTCTCAACCCCAGCTATAACGTAGACTGACTGTCTAGATACACGTGCGGTCTGCATAACCCCCTATACGCCTTAGTGCGCAACCGTGCGCTAATGAAATCAAACTCACCAATAAGACTTACTCTCATGTGAGTCGGTGCGCAAAGTTATTACAGAGGTAGGACAACATATTAACAATATGATACTACCTTCATCTGTAAAGGAGTGTAGAGGTCTACGAAAAGGGCTCTACAGATTCCTTACCAATCCACCCAAAAAAATTAATTATATTAATTTTTTTTCTTTAATACTCGACACTAGAGGTGATTCAAGTTTACATATTACCATTTTACAAATATATCATGATAAAAATAATCAAATATGAAATTCCAATCAACTCAAATGAACAAAAGGTATGCATAAAAGCATACATCCACAATTGACCACCTTTGGTACAATGTGGTAAATGAAATAAAATAACATATTTAGAAATATTCAATTAACACAAATGTAAACGCAAATGAAAAGAAATGATGAGAAACCAATGAATAAACAGAAAAGTGATGGATATGTCTTTAAAAATGACAAGTGAAAAAAATGAATAAAAATGAAAGAATACAATTTAAACACGTACAAGATCAATGCACTTAACTGTGTCTCTAAGTCATTTTGTGGTACTAATTAAATTACCAATGTTAAATTAATGTGCTTAAATATAAATATTAATAAATCTACTTAAATATTGTATAGTTAATTACATTAATCATTATGTTAACTAACTAAGTATCTAAGTTTAATAATCTAATTACTTCATTTATTTCTCTCTAATAGTGTTAAATTACTTCCTTAAATAACGAAAGTTCCATTTTCCTGTTAGTGAATAGTTTATAATATAACAAGTTCAGTTCCACGAAGAAAATCCAAGTGTTCGAAATGTTATTTCTGCGAGAAAATATAATCCTTTTCTAACGTTATTTTCTCTTCAATGTCATAATTAAGTGACTTTCATTTTCACAAAGATAGTCATATACTTAACGTTCCATGTTATTTTGATACATAAGCATTGTAGATTTCGCTTGACTGAATGTTAATGACTCTTATAATCGAGGTATTACATGTAAAAGTTACAATCGACGAACTGTCAGTGTCGAAGTTCAGTTGTCTTAAGTGCGTAGCTGCTAATTCGATTCATTCGGACATCTCGACAAGATGTCAGCGAGAACATTCTGTGTGCCAGGTATGGATCGAATCGTGAAATTAAATGGTTGTAACGCGATCGCATACCTAGTAGATTTGGCAGATTTTACGTCCTTTGCGTTGAGTGCAGTAAGAGCTTTTTGGTCTGATTTCACAATAAAGTGTGATCCAAGCAGATATCTCTGAAGTTTATTTATTGACCATACAAGCACGAGAAGTTCTTTATCTAAAACTGAATAATTCTGTTCAGTTGGAGTTAACTTCCGTGACACATAGAGAACGGGATGCAAGGTACCATTATATTCTTGTAGTAAGACACTTCCCACGCCGTAATTAGAAGCATCGCTGCGTAATACAAATGGCAAATTCTCGTTAGGTAACCTTAAAACAGGATGATTAGACAAAAATTTCTTTATGATATCCAACGCGATTTGATGTTCGTTAGACCACCGAATCACGTTAGCTGCACCTTTCCTAAGTAATGAAGAGAAAGGAGCAGTAATGGACGAAAGATGTGGTATGAATTTACCATAGTCTTAGTAGAGATCGCACTTGTTTCTTTGTTTTAGGTGTGGAGATGTTAAGGATTTTGGAAACATTACTGTCCTCTGTGTATAACATACCGCGACCAATACGGTGTCCCAAAAAAGAAATCTCGTGGAAACCCACAAATGCCTTTGATGGCTTAGCAGTTAAATTATGATTTTGTAACGTGGACAGTAATGAGTTTAATCCTTCTAAATGTTCTTCCCATGAGTCACCGAAAAGACAAATGTCGTCTATGTACGTAATGACGTTGGGATGATGAGATAGGATTCGACGCATCATGCGTACGAACGTGGCAGGAGCGTTAACTAACCCGAAAGGCATAAAATTCCATTGGAATAGGCCCCGGGGCGTCGAGAAAGCAGTGAGTGGTTTTGCCCTTTCTGTCAATGGTACTTGCCAATAGCCTTTTGACAGATCAAACTTAGAGAAGAAAGTAGAATGAGATAATTTTACTAATAAATCTTCTAAAAGTGGCAAAGGTTCAGCGTCAAATTGTGTGACTTTATTTAATTGTCTATAGTCTACACATAGACGAATGTTATTATCCTTCTTTCTAATTATCAACATAGTTGAAGCATATGGTGACAACGATGGTTCAATTATTTTTAATCGAAGCATCTCATCTAATTCCTTTTCGACCTTATCTCTAAAGTGCTAAGGTATGGGATATGGACGAATACGGATAGGTGTTTCATCAGTTAGGAGAATATCATGCTGAATAGCTGATGTATGACCTGGAATGTCAGTGAGAACCTTATCATACGTTTGAAGTAGTGATGAAACTTGTTGTCGTTGATCAGTCGAAAGAGAAGAAGAAAAAGTGACATAATTCCAGTTTTCCGTGGAATGAAGAGGTACAACTGGTATGGGCAATTGTACATCTTGAAAAGAAGATTCTTCTTCTTGTATAACTGACAAATTAGTATAGTTGTGAATATGAGGAGTAGGATCGTCAGTCGCTTGAAATACTGATTGTAAATAATCAGGACGTGAATAATACTCTTTCAACATGTTAATGTAAAAGGTTTTGTGTTTTCCGTTAATATCTACGATGTAGTCGACATCGGATACTCTTGAGATGATCCTAAATGGACCTCTCCATGTGATAAGTAGACGACTATTATGTGAAGGCAATAAAACAAAAGCCTCGTCACCAGGAATAAGCTGGCGAAGACGTCTATACCGATTTGCAAATAGACGAGCTTTTTCTTTAGACTCTTCGGATGATGCAGTAGCTAACCTACAGGCATCTATTATTCTCTTTCTTAAAGAGATGACATATTCATATGAGGATTGAGTTTCCTCAGGTATATTATCTTCGACCAATAAATCATGGATTAAAGACATAGGTCCGCGTGGTTGTATGCCAAAAACCAACTGGAAGGGGGAAAACCCTGTTGCTTGGTTTTGCACTTCGCGATACGCGAAGAGAGCAGCGGGTAGGACCCTGTCCCACTCCTGAGGGTGATCTTGAGTCATCTTACCCAACAACTGCTTAAGTGTCCTATTCTGTCTCTCAATTAATCCATTCGACATCGCATGGTATATAGAACTGAGAGATCTATCTATACCCAATGTCTTCATAACCTGTGACATGGATTCGGAAATAAACTGGACCCCATGATCTGATAGGATCTTACGCGGAAAACCAATGCGTGAAAAGATCAGCATTAAAGCTTCTGCAACACTGGCAGATGATGTGTTTTTAAGAGGTATGGCCTCAGGCCAACGCGTACACATATCGATACAGGTGAGAATATGTGTATGTCCTCTTGCAGATGGCAATATAGGACCAATGATGTCGATTGCCATTTTATCAAATGGTCTAATAGGTATGTCCGCAGCTTGGATAGGAGCATCATGATACGGACCCCTTACCTTAACTTCCTGACATGTCACGCAGGAACGACAATAGAGATTAACATCCCTATGAACGCCAGGCCAATAAAATGCGGATAGCACTCTAGATTTGGTTCTGGAAAAACCCATGTGACCTGCGCATTGTGAATCATGAGCATGTCGTAATATTCTGGGTCTCATAGCAGACGGGACCAGAATTTGTGAACGCACCAATGAATCTGTTTCTCTTAGTAATCTAACTAAAATACCTTTTTTTTAGAGCAAATTGGTGTCTAGACTTTGCAATTGTGTTGTTATTATTTCTCTTAGTCGCCAATTGAAAAAAATCTCTGCAAAGAATTGTCATTCTTTTGTAAATTAGCAAACAGCTCCCTTGAAATAGGAGAATCATCATCATTACTATTATGAACCGTAGGTTCAGAAGTTGATTCACGCGAGAATTCAGTAGCTTGCGCTCTGGTAACCACTGCATTTGCAGCATGAATGTGTCGCTTTTCCCATTCATTAATTTGCTCTGGTGTACACTCTTTTATACCGTGTATACAACCAAGTATCACATCGCTAACTGGATTCTGCAGAAGACAGGCATGTATCTTCCCTGAAAAGAAAGGTGTGTGTAAGTTAATGATTGCTGTAGGGAAGGTTTCCACAGTTCCCCCAAATGTGACGCACTTGACCACGTTGCCTGTGGCCATGGAGGGGTCGATCAGAGAGTTCCGCACTCCGACAGTACTGCAGCCTGAGTCAAACAAGACAGAGCAAGGAATCGAGTTGACGTATCCTCTGTTAAATTTTAAACACCCTTTCCCATGGTGAATTGATGCAGAAGTAGCTGTACAAACTGCGGGTAGACTTGGTAAAATGTGCCCGCATCGCAGCGTCGTGATCGCCTTGGGCTGGAATAGCGTTGAGCATTCTTGACATGTCTTTACCTGTTCTAGATCGATACAAGACATAACGTTATGTTGATTAACATTAGTATCATTACCTATGTTAGTTTGTGCTTCAATTGAAGCAACATTTGAATGTTGTTGTGGTCTGCTCGACGATCTATCTCTTCGTCGCGATCGAACCTGATTATTGTCATTAAAATTGCTGTAATTACTGTTTCTATCATTAAAATTTGGCTGAGTAAGCCAATGAAAGTTTTCACTGTTGTGATATTGGCGAAATGACCTATTCATAAATCTATTTCTATTTTCTGGATGATATGATTGAGATCTCCAATGTTGTTTATTATTATTACCTTGATTATATTTAGGATCGTTGTTACTAAAATCTCGAGATCTGTGAGCTTGACCCCATGATACATTAAATGGAGCAGAATGTGAGTATTGTTTCCCCTTTTGAAAATGACCAAAGTTGAAATTATTATTACTTCCACTTTGAAAATTTCTATCGCTACTTATCGAACGATTTCTAGGGAAATTGTTTTGTTGCATGGCGAAAGCAACGGGTAAATCGTCCTTAAGTTGCGCATTGCTGACATCCATGTTAGGATGAGCGGTGCAGAAATTTTTACAATGTTCTGACATTTCTTTTATATTACCAGGTTTACGTTCATGTAGGAACGCAAGAAATGCAGGACTTACTGCTGATAAAACTTTATCGCGAAGTAATGTCAAAAATACCATCATACGATTTCTCTACCTTGGATAGTTCTATCCATCGTTCTAAGGTAAGACGTATTTGAGAAAGAAAATCATCAAAATTCTTGCTAGATTGCGGGAGCATAGACTTGAACCTAAGTCTGTATTGTTCCTCTGACATCTGAAATTTGTTTAGAAGAGCGGCCCTGAGAGCCTCATAATCATTTTTATCTATAGAGCTAGTAGTGTGATAAACAGCCATTGCCTCTCCTGTTAGTAATCTGGATAAGTGGGTGCAATATAATGATTTATCCAAGTTGTACGATCGACATGTAGCCTCAAACCTGTCCAAAAAAAATATGACATCGTCGGATGGTGGAGTAAATTTAGGCAATTTGAGATGAATCTCTCTAAAATTCTCATGTCTAGATGAAGACTGGCCTTCCTGATTCTTTTGTGTATTACATTCACTTGACAATCTTATTCTATCAAATTCCAATTCGGCAAGTTTCAAATCATGCTGACGTTTCTTTTCATTCTCTTCTGTCTCAAGCTGAAGTCTTCTTGTATTTTGTTCAGCTATTAATCTCCTTTCTTCCATTTCCTTATGTTTAACTTCTATCTCCTTTTGTTTAACTTCCATCTCAATTTTAAGTAGTCTTTCTTTTTCCGCAGCATCTCTTTTAAATTTTTCTTCAGCCTCGAATTTTTTCTGTTCGGACTCACGCTGAAATCGTTTATCTTCTAATTCAGCGGCTAATCTCATTTTTTTTCTCCTCTTCCGCAGCCTCAATCCGTTTTTGATCTGCCTCAAATTTCAACTTCTTTTCATTGTCCTCAGCCCGTTTCTCTTCTAATTCAGCGGCCAATCTCATTTTTTTCTCATTTTCATCCGCCTCAAATCTCAAATTTTCCAATCTTAATTTCTCAGCTTCTAATCTTTGAGATTCCAACCTTTGAGATTCTTTATATTCTGTCATAGCAAATGATCTAATCTCTTCCGGAGGTATATTAAGCGCCTTAGCTTGCTTAATAAAATAGTCTAAGGTAGACATTATTCAATATTATTATGTAATAATACTACTTAAAAGTGTTACTACAACGAGTGGTCTTCGTTCCTGTCCTAGAACGGTAAAATCAAGTCATATAATAGGCAATTATATTAATAATTAATAAAGTAATTTATAACATGAAATGGTATGAAAGCAATAACGTGACAGACAATAGACCAATACTGACACGACACGATAATCAAGACAAATGAAAACAGTCGTAGAAATCAACTAAAATAAAAATGTGGAACTAAAATAGAATGTCGTAAAAAATTACGATGACATCTACGATCCGATAATACACAAGACAGTTGACAACACAGTGTAAAAACATATGTTTTGTAAAAAACTGAACGATAGTCAGGTTAGAAGGACAATAATCACATACAAAATACATCATAAAACTAAGGTACGAATAAAAATAGCTACGAAAACAACGATTAAAACTTGTCGCTACGGCTAAAACAGTCAGGAGTCACAGACTACCAGACACAGTGGACCAAAGATCCTTCTATGCTCACGCATAGGAACATTCCACTGAGGGAAGTCTGCAAAATAATACCCTACAGAACACTCAAGACGGACCTGTGGCGAAACTGGTATTTTCCCGTCCTAAGTCGCCATTCCCAAACTCTCACAAAAAACATTGAACATAGAACATGCAACATGAATAAAGAAACAGTGGACATATTACGAGATAAGATGCAGCTACACGTAAAACGGTGTAATCACAACACGACGTTTTTACTTATCTCAACCGGCTAACAAAAAAAATATTCCTCGCATCCAGGACTGCATGTATGAGACATCTAATTAAAGTCCTGTAATGACCGTTAGAATTGCTGCAAGGTCCAGGATGTTGTCGCCTTGAAAGATACCATATTTCTTTTCAACCGAGTTTTGATTGTAGACTGGAGTTCGTTTCCGCTATTGAAAAAATGGCTATTTTTTCAAACCACATCTGGCCGCCATATTATTGGAGTCCGTTTGTTGTTGTTTGAAAGTGTGAAAATAGGTTTGTTGAATCTGTCTACTTGACATAACGCGAATGGATTCAATTTCTGAACAAATAGTAAAAAAGTCAACTTGAACTTCCAACCATGGGCATATCAACTAATGCCAAGAAGGTGTATAGTTCATTCAATTTATTTGACATCATACGGTTGACTAGACGAACATTTAATGTTGACGACGAATGGTTGACGTTCACTGGACAGTACACAACGTAAGTTTTCATATTTTTAAATTACAGTTAATTCGTTCCTTAAGGTAATCTCTTAGGTAACGTCAGACTAGTTATACAGTGTTCATAACATGGCATCCAAGTAAAACAAATGAGGCAGTTATATAAGATATGTCAATCTTCCACTGTCCTATGACCTTGGCAATGACGGAGAACCTTGTCAGGTCTGTTATATCATATAATGTTCCGATACTACGTATCTCCTTTTAGTACTGGCCTCTTATTTTCAATCAATGAAGAATAACAATAATATACTTTTCTACCCACGACCTTCGTGGCATCATAGCTTTGATATAGCAAAATACTTGAGTCACCTCTGCTTTGCGGGGTACGTATTCGTAACGGCCGAATACTGATTTATATCATAAACATATATATCAAGCCAATCCTGGATGATCCTAACGTCGGAATCCGTCGGCTTTAAAATTCATATAATAAGTTTCAAGTAGGACTCCATTTTGAACCAATACGTCATTGGTACAACTAGACGTCTACATGAGAACGAAGATACATTGTTATTTAAAATCATACTTGCTTCTCTTTCCAAGAAATATCACTAGAATACTGTTGACCCGAGTCCTCGTCTTCTTAACAGACGGACGGTCATACACAATAAAAATATACCCGCAACACGGGTTCGAACGCCATGAATCAATGGACTGATTCTTGGGCACTACACTTCTCAACCCCAGCTATGACGTAGACTGACTGTCTAGATACACGTGCGGTCTGCATAACCCTCTATACGCCTTAGTGCGCAACCGTGCGCTAATGAAATCAAACTCACCAATAACACTTACTCTCATGTGAGTCGGTGCGCAAAGTTATTACAGAGGTAGGACAACATATTAACAATATGATACTACCTTCATCTGTAAAGGAGTGTAGAGGTCTACGAAAAGGGCTCTACAGTCACATTCTGGCTGGTTGTCTGCCTCTGCTCTCGTTTTACCGAATTTTTCTGGTCGCTGTGTGATGGAGGTTCGACTGTGATATCTTGGTTTGGTGGTGCTTTAACTTTGACGGGCTTCAAAGCATTGCTATCTTCTGTCTTCGAAGTTTTGTGGCCGTGTTTTGCAGCTGTTGTCTGGTCACTGCACACTGGAGCCGCCGCCTCGACATTGTGCTGCATCGGTGATGTTACTTTGTCAGTCTTCGGAGCCTGGTTGACTTCTGTCTTCGACGCTTTGGGTTGTTCATCGGTCGTGTTGAAGGTTGCTTTGTTCGGCTTCTGAGAGGGGCCGTCCCCGATGCTAGAAGTTGGATTAATCGTGCTCTCTGGCCGACTCTCGTGGTTCTTTGCTGGTTCTTGTTTGCTGCTGCTGACAAGCGTTTGAGGGCTTCTATAGATTTTCCTCTTTTTCGCATTTGGCTTTGTACGAACCATTTTAGTATATTTCTATCGAACAATGTGTAAGCGCTGTGGACGTCCTGAAAAGGACGCTGGTTATAGTGCTGTCTTGATCGAAAAGTGGTCGAAACAAACAAAAAGATACCTATACGATGTTTTGATTCCTTGCATTAAAAGAAACTTTGTGATATACATATTTACAGGCGCGGATTTGAGCCTAGTGTACATTTATTTATCCCTTGAAATATATAAATGCAAATTTCTATAATAATAACAATTGCCAGAAATATTCTCTATGGAATTTAAAATTCTTTGTAATTTCTGTCTTTGTTGCAAATGTTTTTAGAAATATTTTTAATCAGTAACTACTTAATGTTTTAAATGTTATTACTTCTCTTCTCACACAAATTGCGTCCCTTGATAATAAAAATTACGTCCCTTAGATTATACTATTAATTGTTTCTTAACGAAACAGTATGAGGGGGAACATGTGATGGTTGAAAATTGATATGAGTTCCCAGCGTCAAGGTCTGGCTGCCTATGGAATACAGAAAGTTAGATAAAAGTCAGTGACTTTACCTGCTTGTTGTACATGAGTTGTAAGAAAGTGCTAAATATCACTCAAAAGGAATACATTTAATGTTGATCCCAAGACTGAACCCTTGCCAAAACAAAAAGGCAACCCCAGCTGAAGTTGGAAGATATACGCAAGAGATACATGAAGAGTAAAGTCTAGGATTATGGGAGGACGGAGATGTCGAGTTGCTCCCTAAATATATGCGAAAAGATGTTCTTACAACATCAGATGGAAATAGCTTTGATATTGATGCCCCTTAACGAAATGGGTTCAGTTCGAATCGGAGGCCTAATGGTCAAGAGAAGGATACCACTTGAGAGCCATAAAATGTCAAGGACGATCAGATGATCAGTATAAGATATAATATTTCTACAGAGTGATTGACAAGTGAAACTCTTCTTTTTTCAAATGTTTTTTTTTCAGCACTTAAACTTACTTAATAAACATAAGACATATATCAATTCAATGAGCAATTAAGGCAATTTGACATTTGACAAATACGTTGTAATATTTTTTTTAACAGAAGCAAAACAAAATAAACTAAATTCTAAAATGGCCAATAAAATCAATGTAACATCTATTGCCCTCTATGACGTCACGTGCCTGATTTCCACCCTGCGCTGTAGTTTTAAAATATTATTTAAAATAAATCAAAAATGAAATTAGATATCAAAAATCAAATCAGAAATCAACATGTGACACATAATTTGATGTAATAAAATAACAGGTAATTCTCTGTAATGTGACGTTTGTTTCGTATAAAGTAGGTGGATAAATGAAGAAACACAAATGTAAAAATAGCAAGCAACTTTTCAGACACTCTGTATAATCACGTGTCTAATTATCTAGGTCACATGTCGTATAGTTAGTTCCTGGGGGTCTTTGAAGAGACCACGAAAGAAATAGGACTATTGTACATTCAGCCATGACGTTCAATGCGCCTAATACAAGGTTATGAATGGAGATGGCAAACTCCTCATGTAAAACAACTTATTACATAAACCGCTGCTGCGAGAGCATGTAACTGCCTCGTGCAGGCTTCCAGTGAGACTAACTACAGTGGTGACGTGGTGCATTCTTCCTGTGGGACTAACTACAATGGTGACTTCGTGCATTCTTCCTGTGGGACTAACTACAGTGGTGACTTGGTGCATTCTTCCTGTGGGACTAACTACAGTGGTGACTTGGTGCATTCTTCCTGTGGGACTAACTACAGTGGTGACTTGGTGCATTCTTCCTGTGGGGCTAACTACAGTGGTGACTTGGTGCATTCTTCCTGTGGGACTAACTACAGTGGTGACTTGGTGCATTCTTCCTGTGGGACTAACTACAGTGGTGACTTTGTGCATTCTTCCAGTGGGACTAACTACAGTGGTGACTTGGTGCAGGCTTCCTGTAGGACTAACTACAGTGGTGACTTGGTGCAGGCTTCCTGCAGGACTAACTACAGTGGTGACTTGGTGTAGGCTTCATGCAGGACTAACTGCAGTGGTGACTTGGTGCAGGCTTCCTGCAGGACTAACTACAGTGGTGACTTGGTGCAAGCTTCCGACGGGACTAATTACAGTGGTGACTTGGTGCAGGCTTCCTGCAAGACTAACTACAGTGGTGACTTGGTGCAGGCTTCCTGCTGGATTAACTACAGTGGTGACTTGTTGCAGGCTTCCTGCGGGACTAGCTACAGTGGTGACTTGGTGCAGGCTTCCTGCAGAACTAATTACAGTGGTGACTTGTTGCAGGCTTCATGCGGGACTAACTACAGTGGTGACTTGGTGCAGGCTTCCTGTGTGACTAACTTCAGTGGTGTCTTGGTGTAGTTTTCCTGTGGGAATAACTACAGTGGTGACTTGGTGTAGTCTTCCTCTGGGACTAACTACAGTGGTGACTTTGTGTAGGCTTTCCGTGGGACTATCTACAATGGTGACTTGGTGCAGGTTTCCTGTGGTACTAACTACAGTGGAGACTTGGTGTAGGCTTCTTGCGGGACTAACTACAGTGGTGACTTGGTGTAGGCTTCCTGCAGGACTAACTACAGTGGTGACTTTTTGCAAGCTTTTTGCAGGACTAACTAGAGTGGTGACTTGGTGTAGTCTTCCTGTGGGACTAACTACAGTGTGACTTGATGTAGGCGTCCTGGGGGCTTGTGGGACTAACTACAGTGGTGACTTGATGTAGGCTTCCTGCAGGACTAACTACAGTGGTGACTTAGTGCAAGCTTTTTGCGGGACTAACTACAGTGGTGACGTGGTGCAGGCTTCCTGCGGGACTAACGACAGTGCTGATTTGGTGTTAGCTTGCTGCGGGACTACCAAAATAGTGATGAATTGGTGCAAGCCTCTTTCAAAACTAGCTACAGCGGTGTCTTCATGTGGGCTTCGTGCGGGACTAATTACAGTGGTGACTTGGAGCAGAATTCCTGTGGGACTAACTACAGTGGTGACTTGGTGTAGGTTTCCTGCCTGAATATCTGCAGTGGTGACTTGGTGAAGGCTTCCAGTGGGACTAACTACAATGGTGACTTGGTGTAGACTTCCTGTGGGATTAACTACAAAGGTGACTAGGTGTAGGCTTCCTGCGGTAATAATTACAGTGGTGGCTTTTTGTAGGCTTCCTGTGGGAGTAACTACAGTGGTGACCTGGTGTAAGCTTCCTGTGGGACTTACTACAGTGTGACGTGATGTAGGCTTTCTTTGAGACTGTCTACAGTGGTGAATTGGTGTAGGCTACCTGCAGGACTAGCTACAGTGGTGACTTCGTGCATGCCTCCTGCAGACTAAATACAGTGGTGACTTGATGCAGGTTTCCTTAGGGACTAACTATAGTGGTGAATTGATGTAGGCTTCCTGCGGGACTAACTACAGTATTGACTCCATGCTTGTCACAGAATGGATTAGGGCGACCGCTTCTTCAACCTAATCTCTGTTTTACTACGGCAGTAATCGGTACATTTGCGGTTGTAACGACTGTTGTTTGTTTCTGTTTGTAGTGGGTTTACTAATTTGAGTACATCGTACTGACAACACGAATGCATAAGGGCATTGTCACCACAGGACATGAAAACTGGCAGAACATAAGTCGTCAGGTAATGGGTCCACGATTCACGTGGTACAGCTTTTTTTTAGTTCTTCACAAATTTCAAGCAATGGCAAAAAATGGAGAATCTTGAACATCTTTCTCCTCAAATAAAATGCATAGTCAGTCCATAAGAATGTAAGCATGCATGTTGATATATCATAAATATATTCGTCTCATCTATTCAGTTCTTGCCGTTGTACTAGTAGGTGCGTGTCAACAACGGACATCCAAGTAATGCAAACCCGAAACGTGAATTTATATTTTATTGAAAAAAATACTTCTATATAAAGTGCGGAACTTCTTCATAAGTTCGGACCATCTAAACGATCGTTAAAAAAACAAGTGGTGGCCTTAGAAAAAATGTTAATGTAACATAAAGGTACCAAGTACCTCCAAAACACCGGGAGCTCAAAAAATATGTCTAGCTTGGGTGAATGAAGTATACGAAAGGCCCAGAATATTAGCCATTAGAATACATTATTGCGACCCAGTTACGTCATTGACAACCGGTGACGTATCAAAGTATAAGGCGTTCAATAAAAGTTTAAGATCGTGCAAAACATGCATTACCACAAATAGACATATCTCCTCAAATAACAATGGCTATATGCCTGCGTATGGCAATATACCATGTCATATTAACTTTATTCCTTAGCAGTGGTACAGATTTTATTGCGTGCTTTGAATTGTCGCACTTTCTTTCTTTCTCTGCTAAGTAGCAGGTATTTTGTATCTACATTCTTTCGCTACCTTCAGTATATTGTGTCTTGTCTGTTTATCTGACAATCTTCGTGGATGATAATACTAAACATTTGCAGGAGCGACTGAGAGAACATTATCGACAATCAAGCTAGTTAATCGCAGGAAAGGCAGATATCAGTACATAGATTAACACGTACAACGAGCCAGCGCAATCTTCTTAATCACTGATAAGGCACGAGTGCGTCTCCACGAAGTTGTAGAGATGCGGATTTTGTATATGCTCAAGCAAGAGATAAGACATTACTTTAGCAAAAGTAATAAGTGTTACATCTGACACACGTTGTCATATGAGGTTAACGACATGTTCGCGATTCTGTACGCAAGGCATCGTATGTCTTATTGCAATATATGATAATACGTGACTTTTTGCTTTACGCACCTTGTTTCACGTGGAATATTTTGAAAGTACTACACCCTAACCCGCCTGTTTGAAAATGATTGAAGCTTTTGTTAGACCGCATAACAAACAGATGCGTGGGAAAGCAGTGAATATAACATGACGCTTTAGTCAGTCAAAATTACAGTGAAGATCGCTTGCCAAGACATCAGACCTCGCTAGAGTGAAGCCTAGAATTCAGAATTCCATTTTATCAGACCGAACACCTTTTATTTTAGTATTTATCAGGACCTACAAAAACAGCCCAGGAAATCTATAATTTTTAAGACGAAAGGCGCTATCTGAGGAAACTGAAGGAAAAAAACAAAGCCAGAGAGGGAACTTATTAAATTAACGGTTGTTTTTTCCTGCTGTGGACAGTGCTGAGATAACACCGTGTGGAACATTATTTTCGTTTTGCTGTCTTCAAGTCTGTGAAGTTTAGTTCGTGCTGTTGTCATCTACCATCATCAATGTCTGAGGAGCTACGTCGAGGAGCTTCGCTGGATCGTCTGTTAAGTTATTGTTTGAATATATGTGTATGATCTGTTGTATTTATGTTTTTTGTTCCTTCCTATAAATTCTGTTTTCTTCCTTCAACATTTTCTTTTCTATCCATCCACCTGTTACAACTTATTGTACAGTCTGAGTTTCCAGATTAGTGGGATCTTTCTGTTAGAGTCGTGTTAGGTTAGCATAAGCAATAAGCTTTTTCTGTTCAACGTTTGTTTCTTGTGGTTCTCTTATTAGTTTGTTGTTGTTTTTTGTTCCTTGTGTTTTGTTCTTTGTCCTCGCTTTCTTTGTAGAAACTCAGTCTGTGTCTTTATATGGGGTTAGGCAGTTAGGGGGGATCTGTCACTCTATTTTCTATTACTTGGGGTCATTGAAATTATATACAAAGGAAATCTTGGATATGTCATAGTGATATTATTGCTTATATGTTATTTAGTTTATTTTGATTGGTGCGATTTAGTTGGTGGCTAGTGAAGGAGATAGCCCTTAACACTTCATTGTTAAGTGTAGTTGTTGTTTAGTCTGCTGTGTTTATTATTATTTTCGTGTGTTCAAGGGTGGACGGGTGGCGAGTTTAATTCTTCCTTTTCATACTTGTGGGAAACGATTGGATTAGACTGATTTCTTCTAGGGTGTGGCAGAGTATGTTTAGTGGTGGGGTCAGGCAGAAGGTTTTCCTGCGACTGCCCTACTTAACATTCCACGCTCAGTATTCGTTAGGCGTGCTGGTGGAGTTTGTATTTACGTTGTCTTGTATATTCAGTAATTCTATTAGTGTGTTTAAGTGGTGTGATCTCTTGTTTCTTCTTGCTATCTTGTAAACACGTTAACAGGTATCCGTTGTTTTCGGTCGTGTCAGTCACGCATTGGATGTATCAGTCTATCTCTGCTCAATCATGTCTGTCATCTTATTCTTTGTGACTGATATTTATCGTAGTGTTTGGTGTGTGTCTTTTCATCTGTGGACTGTTCATTTTTGCCAGTTGTAAACTTTTGGTATTCGGTAAAATATAAAGAATTGACATACTGTCAGAGTACAGCACCATGGTGAGTGCTAGTGAGATACTGTAGTGTAAAAGCTGATTTATTGTCAAACTTTGGAGAGTGTTGGTATAGCACCAAGAGGTAGTATCAGGTAGGGAAATACAATTTTCGACTATAGTAAGGGTCTGTTCAGTTGTATCACAGAGACTAAGGGGTCGGAAGGACCAAAACATAGAGTGTGAGGAGACATTAACCAAGAGGCTAATTAAGGAGTGAAGTAGATTACATATAAAGTGAGGGGTGAACTGAATTATATATACATTGAGGAGTGAAGTGGACTATATTTACATGAAAATGTTTGTATTTTGTGCATATCACTACTGCATACTTTGTAAGTAGAGAGGTATCTGTATTTATAAGCGAGGTGGTTTATAGTACATGGTATTGAGTAGTTGCAAAATCTATAGCTAAAGAAGCAGTGTCATAGATAGTATTGAGTATTGTGAGTGTACATCATGGACTTAGTGTTAAGGCAGATTAAAATGTATTTTACATGTTGACCACACTTAGTTTTGTTAGCAGTTTAATCTACGCGGTAACAATTCTATCTGGGGCCAACATGTTTTACTTTACACCATTTTTAATTATAAGTGAACGCAATATTAGATTTACGTCACTAGGTGATTATGACGTAGTATGTTCTGCAGTAATTTATGCAGACGGTTAATCGATGCCTTTTGTTGTAAGAATCCGTCAGAGTAAAACGTTGATGCTGTCGCTCCCAAGTTTTTATGAAGTTTTAACAGTTCTCTTACGTGGGTTAAGGAATTGCAAAGGTCGCCACTAATATTCAAGAAGATGCCGAACTTAAGTATTCAAGTTCGATGAGTTTTTATGCAGAGGAATCTTTAAGGGAGCAATCAATAATATGTATCTCCATATTCTGATTTTCGATACTTGAGTGATAACCGTTATCGGCACCTCTAGTAAATAGGCCAGGTATGAGACGATGTATCACGGACTGTAGGAGACTCAATATATGTATGTCACTCCACTTTGCCATGAACATTATTTTGTGCTACATCTGAATAAATATGCTGTTATCCGTGGACCCATACAACCAGTCTTGGACATCCAGTCACTATCAACCACGCAGAGGGAGTTATGGTAACTTCCGATCCCATCGGAATGGTCGGTCGAATTGGCACAACTGACAATGGAAAAGTGATAGCAACGGAGGAGAGCGCCAAACGCAAAAGCAGGTACTCTTCGAGGAGTCTCGTGACGAAGATCGGTTTTGGTATAAAACAAAACCGGTAAAGCAGACGAGTGGATCTTCAGAGAATCGATCTTCCGACTCCGATGCGCGGTCTTCACCAGCTCACAGCCCCAGCAATAGTCCACGCGAGGAAGCAAAAAGGGAAGCAAAAAGGGAACCATCGAGTACCGATGTTTAAGGAGGACCGTGTGGGGTGTTGTCCAGGCGAGAATATAGCTGCCTCACAAGGAAAACTGTAATGTGTATCACGTTTAGGGGTAAAGTTGAGTCTTACCCCCAGGCGTGTATTAAGGTGGACACCCCGTTTCTGTCAGGGAGAGTGAACGCGTTTGTCCTGGAGAATTCAGTTGCCGATTTGATCGTCGGCAATGTACGGGGAGTGCATAACGCCACGGGAGGGGCTGAAGCAGTCGCTCAGCAACACTGAAGTCCCGAGGTGGATGATCAGGTGGTCGAGGTATCACCACCTGAGAAGAATGTACATCTGGGACGGGGTGCGTAGCAGGCACCCAGTGGTTCTCAAAGTCCTGTGCCATGGCGCAGGGAGTGAAACCCCGAAGGATCGTCTGAGGTCCTGAGAGCGAGTGACCGTGCGGTGTTGGTTCGCAATGTCCCCCTGAGTTCTAGTTGGCGCACACTCAGACGAGTGTTTAATGAGGTCGCACTGGTGAAGTTCGTGGAGGTCGTGCCGTTGCGAGACAGTACAAATATAGCGCGAGTTACATTAGCAATAAATGGGATGCGCGTGATGCAACCAGGAGGAAGCACATGCCATTGCTCCATAACCACCTGCTGATAGTCCAGCAGTAGCAAAGGATAGGTATCGGGTTCGAGCTAAGCTAGTGTGTTTCGGTTAACGTGAACCGAACTATGGAGTCTGTCCCACGTCTCCAGTTCTGTTCTGATATATATATATATATATATATATATATATATATATATATATATATATATATATATATATATATATATATATAAGTTGGCTATGCAGCTTTATAATGTAATGAGGGTGACTAAGGAGTTGGCAGATAATAAACTTATGTACTTTAAAGATCATGTTTATGCTATGCTATGTTATACTTTGAATTGATGTATTATGGCACCATAAAGGCAATTTATTATATGCTTGAATTTTGTGACGAAAGTCTGTTGGTGCTATTTAGTGATCATTTGTAACGTATGCCTATGTAGGGGTTAATAGTAGGGTACAGCACACTGTTTTACAGTGGACCTAGGGAGGACAGTCGTTGTCACTGTTCACGACTGCCAGAACCTTGGATAACTTACTTCATACTCATGTTGTGTTTTGGGGTAAGTTGGAGAATGCAGTAACGACAATGGACTATTTGTTACAAGTGCTTGCCATATTCCGGGTCGGATGGATTATTAAGTTGTTATTCTAGTACAGTGTAATGTCTAGATTGTATTTGTTATAGGCCGGAGATTTATAAGTTGTCAATGAGTTCAGGTTTAGTAATAAAGAGAAATTCCTGTTAAAGATGTTGATCACTTATATCAGCCATTGTTGTGTGGACATACTTCTAGAGGAGCGAGCTTATTATTGTTATTTTAAATCCACACTGCAGTGATGCAGCACAGTGGAGTGTTATCCACGATAAGTGTTGTTTGGAAGTAATCTCAGGTTCCAAACGGTGCAGGGATGGAAAGATGAAGAAATGATGAACATTTTAATTATAATACTTACAGTTTCAAACCAGTGTAAATGTCGATGTTAACATATGCACTTTAAAATTAATGGAAGATTCAAACGTTTCCAATCAATGTAAACATAAATGAAAACATATTCAATTTATATTGCGAACACTTTTCAATCAGTGGAAATGTAAATGTAAACATTTTCTATCTGAGCTATTAACCTTTTCATTTAAATGTAATGATACAAGACAACAGGAGGCTGAGACACTTGGGAGTCATGACCTAAGTGAGCCCGCCCCCCTTAGAGTGTAAAGAACCGAAACACTTGTTCGACGGGAAAACCCCTTCTGGTGATCAGATTGTCTCCTGTTGTATAGCTCTGTCTAGAGTTTCCTATCATAAAACTAGGGCTATTCAATTTAAATGTAAAGAAAGTTTTATCCCGAGGGATTAAATTTAATTCTCGTCGAGGGTAAATTCTGAGATAAATGGGATTGGGAAGGGGGAGGGGGGGCACATAAGTAATTGTCGGGAAACGCAATACTGAGGAGAGCGTTTCGTTTCTATTCTTTATCATAGTTATTGGTGGTACCAGCAGAAAGTACTATCTCTGGAACAAGAAGGGAACAGTGGGCTTAGCTTTAAGACGAGGGACCAACTTTGTAGACTCTCTTTGACCTTTCTGGGAAACGAGATACACCCTACAACCTTGACCAGCAACGAACGAGAGCAGTGTAAACAGAACCCATCTGCGGGAGCAGAAACTACTATTGGCAGCGAAGTGAAAAATATACGCTGCCAAAGTGAACTTTTTTTTATCATCTCTATTACCAATCAATGATGAGACTTTTCTTCATAACTATTCAAATTATTTTCAAACAGTTACAACTTAAGTGATTATTAAATTGTGTTATTTGTAAATTTACAAATTTAGCTTCGATTTAATCATTTTAAAGTTACTGCATGTTTGTCTCAGTCAAATTTACTATACACACTCTAAACTGAGCTATACCAGAATAATAAAAATTCCACTGAGTAATAAGGGGTGTGGGCTTAAACGAGCTAACATAACCATTGCTTAATCCTTCACAAAAGGTATCAGATTCTAGAATTAACGTGCTCAGCCATATTGCACCATTGTTTTCGCTTATCTGAATATCTTGTGAATAATCCTTTGTGGTAGAAGCGTCATTAACCTTCTATCTACATATCTGCCAAGAGAAATCTTGGTCCAACAGTGGCCCAAAACTCAAGGGTATCTAATATGCGTTTTCAGATATGTCTACCTTCGCACAAGATTACTCTTGGCAGAGTTGTAGATAGAAAAATAATGATGCTTCTATCTCAAGGGAATTCATCTGATATTTCCGAAGTCAAGAACAATGCTGCATTAGCAGGGCAATTGTTAACTTATATCGGTCCGCCGCCTTTTATGAAGAATTAAGCAATTATTAATTTCAGCTCGTTCAAGCCCCCACCCTGATTTACTCAGGGGCATTCTTATTATTTTGGTATAGCTTTGTTTATAGTGTATTTAGTCAATTGACTGAGACAAACACGCAGTACATTCAAAATGACCAAATGGACATTAAATTTGTATATTTACAAATTACAGATTTAATAGTCATTTAGGTTTCAACCTGATTTTAAAGAAATAAATTATTATTTATTTTTTAAAAGTTTATTATCACTATGGGATAGAAATGTGTAAAGGCGGTCACTTGACACACGGTTAAGTGGACTGGGCGATCTGCTAAACTTTATAGTTTCTGTTTTTGACGTGTCGATCTTATCTAAACATACAGATTGTAAAAACATACAGACGTACTTACTTCAACCTGTGAAAAATACAACTTGGTTTTAATAAAAACACTGACATCGTCTACTCCAGATTAAATAAACGTTATATACTCGACATTAGTATTGTTATTTTTATTTGTGTTCCTTATGGAGCATGAAGTCAACACTGTAGTTAGTCCCGCAAGAAGCCTGCCCCAAGTCACCACTGTAGTTAGTCCCGCATGAAGCCTGCGCCAATTGTGACAAAACGACATTGTGCATGTACATTTGTGCCCCTCTATCTCATCCATTCATCCACTCCGGACGTTTCACTTCTTCGTTTTCTTCATCGTACTATTATTTGGCAAATTTTTGCTCTTCATTCTTTTTGCTGTGACCACTACCAGACGTATTTACGTTCCGCCAGGTGAACTTTTGGTATTATCGAGGTAAATTACACCGGTCAGCGGTAATACGTTTATCTCTTTGAGTCCGTCTTGCTACCTTTGACAGAGTCGATTTCTATTAACACAAGCTGGTCGTGCACGATCGATTCAATAGAATACCATATTGTCTGTCTGGGGAAGCTGTCTGAGATGGGCGAAGGTCCAGGCGATATGAGGTAATAGCTTCCGGGACCATCACTGTATCAAGATAATTACAGATCTGTCTGGGGGCGGCAATATTAAAAGGTAGCATCTGGACATCAAATAAGTTCACATATTTGTTTCTGAGTTGGCGGAAGCATTACGACATATTGACAGAGGTCACGCGATGGAGTGATTTGAGAAACGGGATAAACAGTGGATTTAATTGGAAATTTGTCGGAAGCACAATCTAGGATGTGAACAGAGGAAGAGAAATAAAATAAAACTGCATCGCCACGTCAAGCAAGCAAATCCTTAGAGTCAGAGAGAGAAAGATCGGACTAAGAATTCCTATATTAAAAGTGACAGATCGGAAGTAATTGGGCAACTTTAAACTTATAAGTAAACTCACATATTTTAAATACAAAGACTGGAGACTTGAAAGAACCCAGACAAAAGTATTTGGGCAACTTCAAAACAAAAAAAGTAAACCTAAATTTTAAATACGAAGTCTGGATACCTAAGGAATCAGATCATCTGTCGTAAGAGGGATACAAAATATTTCCAGACCAAGTGATTCGCAGAACACCCGCCATAAGAAGATTACTATAATTTCCAAGTGATTCGAAGCATCTACAAAAGTGATGTGTCCATTCTAAACTGTGCGAGGAGGATGTGTTCCCAAAAGTTACTTTGTGGTAAGTGTAAAAATTTATTATACAAATATGCATTTGACATGTTTTTCTTGCTAAGTGGTTATATATGAGGCTGGCAACCTCAGCATAATAAAATAGTATATTTATAAACCACTACAGCAAGCGCTGACGATTGTTTATTTTTTTGCTAGAGTACAGAAAACCGACAGCAGAGGTGACCCCAGTCTTCGACTGAAGTAGTGATGAGTAATGATTACATCACGTGTGCTTCAAGTGTATCATATCATTTTGTGACATATATGTACCTTGTTAATTTTAACCCAGGCAAATCATTATTGCTGTCCATGAAGTGTCATCATCACAAACAAATCTATAAAAAAGCAAGGCTGCAGGTCTCGCTCAAACAAGCTAAGTGCTAACTAACAGCCACCATAAAACGTACATTAAAATTAAATTTTAATTTAAATCCTCAAAACCTATTCTCGATGAAGAGAAATTTTATTTTCATCTAAAATTCACCATCCTTCCACTACTATTTTAACTTGCTAAAACATTGACTATTAAACTTGTTACATGTTATTTTAAAACATATCAATCATAGTTGATTTAGTTATTATAAGTGTGAAAGCAACGTATGAGCAAGACTCTTCTAATATATTTATGTATACATTTAGAGATTTTTACATCAATAGAGCTTCTTCTTGTAGAAAGGAATTTCGCTGGATTTACAGCAGCTGGGGGCTTGAACGGGCTAACACCATTGCTTAATTGTTCACAAAAGGCGACGGACAGATATAAGTTAACAATTGCTCGGATCTATGCAGCATTGTTCTTTACTTCTGAATTTTCTTGTAAAGAATCCCTAGTTAGTCCAGCAGGAAGCCTGCACCAAGTCACCACTGTAGTAAGTCCTGCAGGAAGCCTGCACCAAGTCACCACTGTAGTTAGTCCTGCAGGAAGCCTGCACCAAGTCACCACTGTAGTTTGTCCCACAGAAAGCCTGCGCCAAGTCATTACTGTAGTTAATCCTGCAGGAAACCTGCAAAAAAGTCACGACTGTAGTTAGTCCCGCAGTAAGCCTGCACCAAGTCACAACTGTAGTTAGTTCCACAGGAAGCCTGCACCAAGTCACCACTGTAGTTAGTTCCGCAGGAAGCCTGCACCAAGTAACCACTGTAGTTAGTTCGACAGGAAGCCTGCACCAAGTCACCACTGTAGTTAGTTCCGCAGGAAGCCTGCACCAAGTCACCACTGTAGTTAGTCCCACAGAAAAAAAAGCACCAAGTCACCACTGTAATTAGTCTTGCAGGAAGCCTGCACGAAACAGTTACATGTTCTCAGAACTAAACCCCAGACCTAAGGGTATTTCATATTTGATCATACTTACTTACTTAGTCGTTCCCCTTCTACCGTGAGGTGTAGAGGTTTGGAAGAGAGAGCGCCAGACCATCCTATCGGCTGCCTTCCTCCTGGCCTGGTTCCATTCTAGTCCTCGGTCCTTCAAAGATTGTCTAATGTTGTCCTCCCAGTGGACTCTGGGTCGTCCTGGGGGTCTGGATCCCTGGCTCTTTGTTTCCCATGCTTGTCGTGGTAGCCGATCTTCTCCCATTCTGCAGACATGGCCAAACCATCTTAGTTGGGATTGTTCTACTAGGGTCTGCAGGGGTTGGGTTTTTAGCCTTGACGTATCGTCTGGTTGCGGACCATGTCTCTTCTTGTTACTTCAACCACCTTCCTCAGATACCTCATTTCTGAGGTTTGGATCTGGCTTTTGTGGGTTGTAGTCATTGCCCATGACTCGCATCCATATGTCAAGACTGGGACATAGGTGGAGCGGTATACAGCCATCTTCGTTTTCTTACCAACCTCTCTTTTGCTGAGGAATCCTCGATTTATGGCCTGAAAAAGTCTCCCAGCTGCTGCTTTTCGAGTGGCCAACTCTTCTTTGATGCCTCCCTTTCGGTCAATAATAGCTCCGAGGTATTTAAAGTGGTCTACCTGCTCCAGGACCTGTTCTTCCAGCTTAATCTGATGTCTTCTTTCTTCTCGTGATATCACCATGGATTTTGTTTTAGAGCTGCTTATGACCATACCTCTCTTCTCCAGCTCTTCCTTCCAGACTTGCAGGTTGAATTGGAGATGTGCCTCTGATTTAGCAATCAGGGCAACATCATCAGCAAATGCCAGCTCCGAAATACAGACCTGTCTCATCTTCCAGTACCCCACTGAATACTTTCTTGTTCTCTCCTTACATGCCTTAATGACATCGTCTATGAGGAGTATGAAAAGGTAAGGTGACAGGATATCACCTTGTCTTACACCAGTGGTGGTCCTGAACTCTTCTGACTTATGGTTTGCTGTCCTCACATAATTTCTGCAAGACTTGTAGAAGCTCTGTATAGCATGAATCAGAGGTGCTGGAATGTTCTTCCTTGCCAAACAATCCCAAAGTTTGCTCCAGGGGACCCTGTCAAACGCCTTTTCTAGATCTATGAAACAAAGATGGATCTCACTCTTATACTCAAGGGCCTTTTCACTCAACTGTCTGAGTGTGAAGATTAAGTCTTGAGTACTTCGGTTTGCTCGGAATCCGCACTGGACCTCATCCAGTTTTGGTTCAGCTAGGCGTCGGAGTCTCTGCTCTAGGATTCTAGAGTAGATTTTACCAGGGACACTGAGAAGGGATATGCCTCTATGGTTTCCACACTGTCGATTGTCACCCTTTTTAAAAAATTGGTGTTATAATGGCAATCTCCCAATCCTTTGGTATGGTCTTGTTGTACCACGCTGCCTGTAGAACCCTTAAGAGTAATAGGTCGCCTGATGCTCCCATGTACTTAACCATTTCTGGTGTTATACCACCATGCCCTGCTGCTTTGCCCATCTTGATTTTCTCCAGTGCTGCCTTCAGTTCTTCCATCTTTATGTCATCTTCACCATCATTGGTTTTCTCTTCTGTGCTAGTGGTTATCATTTCTGATGCTTCACCATGTTCACCATCCAGGAGTTCTGAGAAATATTCTTTCCATCTTTCCATTACTTCCTTCGGAGCAGTAAGCAATTTGCCCTGCTTGTCCTTTATAAATTTGAGAGGGCATTGTTTTTCCTTTCTCGTGTTCTTTAGGGTCTTATAGAACAATTTCTGGTTTTCTTGTGCATCTTTTTCTAGCTTTTTTCCAAATTCTTCCCAGGACTTCTGTTTTGCTGCTAGCACTTTGTTCTTTGCTTCTGTTCTGAGTGTCACATATTCTCTATATTTTTCCATCTGTCCTGTTGTGTTTTTAGCTCCTAAGTATTGTTTCCATGCCATTTTCTTCTCTCTTATTTTCTCTTTGACTTCCTCTGTCCACCAAGGTGTCCTCTTTCTCTTGTTCCCAAGTCGAACTTCACCGCATGCTTCTGCTGCAGCTGTCTTTATGATATCCTTGAATTTATTCCAGAGGGTTTCCACGTCATCAGGTCGTTCTTCTGTGTTGCTCACCGCTGCAGCAATAAGACCCTGATATCTGGTCTTAATTTCTGGCTCTTTCAGCTTGTACGTCCTAATGCTCATTTCTCCCGCTCGTTTACTTGGTTGCTTGCGTGATGTTGGGCAGTTCCTAGGCTGAGCAACTCTTTCAGTTGTTCTTTTGATTGTTAGCAGGTAGTGATCACTTCCAATCTCTGGTCCCCTCCAGACTCTAGCATCCCGGACATATTTGAATGAGCTTCTTCTAACAATGGCATAGTCGATCACTGACTTCTCATTCTTGGTTGGTTCAAATCTAGTGTATGCATGTATGCGCTTATGGGGGAACTTTGTGTTTGTGATGATCAGATTCTGCTCACTGCAGAATCTAAGGAGTCGCTTTCCATTGTCATTGAGAGTATCTTCTCCATATCTTCCGATAACTAAACCCCATCTAGCATGGTCATTTCCAACTCTGGCATTAAAATCTCCGAGCATGATAACTTCATCTAGGCAGTCATCCACTGTCCTTTGAAGCAGCTCGAAGAATTCTTCCTTGACCTCTGCTCTCTCATCCTCATTTGGCCCATACACTATGACCAGGTTGACTATGGTTTCTCCATCTTTTAGTTTTACAACCATAATGCGCTCCGAGACAAAGTTCCATCCCTTGATACTATCTTTCTGGTTTTTGGCCACAATGCAACCCACGCCCCCTTTAGCTCTTTCAGATGTGGGTACACCACTGTATAACAGCGTGTTGCCATCGAGATCCATGACTCCTTGTCCCTTTTTCTTTGTTTCGATAATAGCCAGGATTTCTAATTTTGCTTTCCTCATCTCTTCCATCAGCTCCTCTTCTTTCCCATTTATACTTCTTGTGTTCCAAGTTCCATAAGTCGTAGTCCGTAGTCCGTTCCAGTTCGTCGCCTTTAGAATCAGTCCGGTTTTCTCTCTTATATTGCTCGTAATCATAGTTTAAAGCAAACAGGTGATTGGCCTGTTGTGCCTTTGCATGGTGGAGGGGCTGCCTCCTTACGGCTTCCATGCAGGCCGCCCTCCTCCTTTTTCATCCGGGCTTGGGACCGGCATAGGCGGAGTTATATTTGATCATGCGCCCTAATATAACCAGGTAGGTTGAACGGGACACGCCTCGCCACAACGAGGCAAAACTCTACTAAAAAAATAAAAAACATGCTCTCATAGCAGCGGTTCATGTAGTAATTTGTTTTACATGAAGAATTCGCCATCTCCATTCATGACCTTGTATTAGGCGCATTGAACGACATGGCTGAATGTACAGTAGTCCTATTTCTTTCTTGGTCTCTTCAAAGACCCCCGGGAACTATACGACATGTGACCTAGATAATTAGACACGTGATTATACATGGTAGCTTATACAGTCACTTGCTATTTTAAAATTTGTATTTCTTCATTTATCCACTTACTTTATAGGAAACAAATGTCACAATACAGAGAATTACCTGTTATTTGATTACAAAAAGTGATGTGTCAAATGTTGATGTCAGATCTGATCTTTTAATATCTTATTTAATTTTTGATTTATCGTAAATAATATTGTAAAACTACAGCGCAGGGGGATATCAGGCATGTGACGTCATAGCGGGTGTGGTGGGTTTGATGTTAATACAGTTTGTTGTTAAGAAATCTTAGTGTACTGAATGAGGTCAGCTGTGAAGGTCCCTGAATATAATAAATATTAGAGTAAATTTCCAGGGCACCTTTCTACTACCACCACTATGATCTCATTCAGACTTATTCTAGATAGACTGTAAGATGACTACGTTTGGTGTCTAGGGTAAGAAATGTTAGTGTAAGGTTGCATTAACCAACTGAACATATAAACAATTACACAAATTATTTTATTATCTAATACAACACAACAGTACCACGACAATCACATACGAACTACACTTTAAAAGACTATCTTTAGTAAGTCAGTGGTTGAAAGTTTGGTAACGTTAATGTTTTTCAATGTATTGTCCTGAATCTAACTTAATTGGAATCATGACTGACAATCAAAAGTGAAATCATAGAAATTAATTACCATCAATCAATTTACACAAATGGGTCTTCTGACCATAATACACATATTAAATTATATAAGGGTGTAATTGTATTGTCTTAACTGAGGTGACTTCTAGTATACACGGTTTTGATTGTTTATTGTTCATTCATCTCCTGCATGTTGTTTGTAAGTTTTTATGGACACTGATGGAATGTTTGTATCACCTATTCCCAGTCTCTTATTTTTAATATAATAATAGTTGAGCGATCAGGTGCCGAAACATGCACCTATTCTTTGTAAATATGATGTAGGAATCTTCTTGCACTTCGCTGAACGACAACCTTCAGCTCCCACTTCTTCAAGAATGATGGTGGTTTACAGTTGTCTCCGAAAAAGGCAAGACTGTGGCATGAATATA